>BQNB010057072.1:0-38376 GCA_026074375.1 Tanacetum coccineum
GAACGAATGGCTCAAAAACCTCTATATTATTGTTTTGTAATCTAGCTCCTTGCTAGTTTTTGTTTCTAATAAAATCGCCGTTAAAAAAAAAAGATCATCCACTTAAGTCGATTATGGATGATATTACCCATATGATGAAAGAGCACAAGTGTGTCATGTTGCATACAAGACGAGACGGTAAGCAGTGCAGATCATATGACCAGATTAGGTGGAACACGGTCTGAAGAATACACTGTTTTTGAACAACCACCGATGACACTGAAACCGTATCTATTACGGGACATTGAAGCCGCTAAGAAGTACGAACTTATCAATGTAACTTAGGGGGTTTAAAGAGTTCTGTTAGTACTTTTTACATAATATATGTCATTAAACAGGCCACATTGTTTGAACTACAACAAACTGCTTCCATATCAAACACCATTCAGTTAAGAATATATAATAACACACAAAAAAGAAGGCAAATGAACATAACCAAAATCAAGTTATAAGATTTAACTTGATTACTCCATACAACACTAAGTCTTCAACTAATCTACTCGAATGCAAACTTAAACTTACTTGTTAAAAATAAAAGCCGGAGACATCAAGGGGCGAAGAAAAAGGCTAAAAGATAAGCCAACAAAGTGAGTAAAAGAGAAGCCTAAGCGAGAAATGGGGTTTAGGAAATAAGGGTGTGCATCAATCTGGTGGCATCAAACATATATGTGATAGTTGATTCATCCTTATGGAAGTGTAGCTCTCACCGAACATTCCCAAATGGCCTAGTTTGATTTAGAAAATCGTTGTAGAGTTTAACACCCCATATATAGTATAGCAGTATCATTTCGAGATCATATAAAAAGAACCCTATAGTATAGCAGTATCATTTCGAGATAAAAAGAAATGCAATTTTTTTATGAATAAAACAAGTGATGAACTAAATTAAAATCATGAACAAATTTTTTTCTTTTAAAACATTTCTTTTCAGATATTTTTAGACAGTTTGTCTTCTGTGTTCATCAAACTTATGTGTCACCTCCTTCCTTTTAGACTTATCGATTGCAACTTTTTAATGATCATGTATATATCCGTCTTCAAAAAAAAATTTAAAAAAAAATCTTGCTTTACACTACTTCCCCGGTCAATTGCGTTATTTTGGAAAACCATGTTGCTCTGAAATGAATATGACAATGTCTTCAGTAGTCCGTCAAGTTTATATTCTAGCATTCAGTTATATCTTTTACCAATTTGGGATTAACTTTGCATAGTTAATATTTCTATGTTTGAGATTGATGTCCTTTTCTTGTTAGAATAAAGAAATCTAATTTCTTTGGAGACCTATCAAACCTAATGGTGCATCACTTGCTTTTAAAAGACACAACTACATTGATGCACGAAGTCAGTAATGGCTTAGGTCCCCAAAGGAATCTAATTTCCTTATTTTTATGTGCAGGGCAAGCCACAACAAGATGATAAAGGATTTGTTGATAGTGGATGCTCAAGGCACATGACTGGGAACATAGCTAATCTCTCAAATTTTAAGGAATTTAATGTTATGTTGCATTTGGAGGAGGAGCATATGATGGTAGAATCACTGGTAAAGGAACACTTAACACTGATAATCTTGATTTTGAAGATGTATACTTTGTCAATGAGTTAAAATTTAATCTTTTTAGTGTCTTACAGATGTGTGACAAAAAGAACTATGTCCTTTTTACTGACACTGAATGTCTTGTCTTATCTCCTAATCTTAAGTTGCCTGA
Organism: Tanacetum coccineum; assembly: GCA_026074375.1. Lineage (NCBI taxonomy): Eukaryota > Viridiplantae > Streptophyta > Magnoliopsida > Asterales > Asteraceae > Tanacetum > Tanacetum coccineum. The sequence goes on from BQNB010057072.1 coordinate 1,746, forward strand.
TGAAAATCAGATACTTCTTAAAATTCCTATAAAGGACAATATGTACAGTTTTGATATAAAGAACATTGTTCCTAAAGAGAGCTTGACTTGTCTTGTTGCAAAGGTTACATTAGATGAATCAATGCTCTAGCATAGGAGGCTTGGTCATATAAATTTTAAAAACATAAATAAGCTTGTCAAGGATAATCTTGTAAGAGGATTGCCTACAAAACGTTTTGAAAATGACCAAACCTGTGTTGCTTGTCTTAAAGGGAAGCAACACAGAGCTTCTTTTAAGTTCAAAGTTTTGAATCCTATTACTAAGCCTTTGTTTATGCTACATATAGATTTGTTTGGTCTAACCTTTGTGAGTAGTTTAATGCATAAGAAGTATTGCTTAGTAGTCACTGATGATTATAGTAGGTTTACATGGGTTTTCTTTTTAACAACTAAGGATGAAACCAGTGAGATCCTTAAGAACTTTATCAAAGAAATAGAAAACCTAGTGGATAAGAAAGTGAAAATAATCAGAAGTGATAATGGAACAGAGTTTAAGAACAAAGTTATGGATGATTTTTGCAGAGAAAAAGGTATTAAGAGAGAATATAGTGTAGCTAGGACTCCTCAGCAAAATGGTGTAGCTGAGAGGAGGAATAGGACACTAATTGAGGCTGCTAGAACAATGTTAGCTGACTCTAAGTTACCTACCACATTTTGGGCTGAAGCAGTTTCTACTGCTTGCTATGTACATAATAGGGTCTTAGTAGTCAAGCCTCATAACAAGACACCTTATGAACTTTTTAGAGGTTTTAAACCAGCTCTAAGTTTTATGAGACCATTTGGTTGTCATGTTACTATTCTTAATACTTTAGACAGTTTAGGCAAGTTTGATGGCAAAAGTGATGAAGGTTTCTTTGTTGGATATTCTTTGAGTAGTAAAGCTTTTAGGGTATACAACACTAGAACCAGGAGGGTAGAAGAAAACTTGCATATTGGGTTTTTAGAGAATAAGCCTATGATAGAAGGGAATGGTCCAAAATGGCTGTTTGATATTGATTCTCTAACCCAATCTATGAACTATGTACCAGTTACTGCAGGTACAATTTCTAATGAGTCTGCAGGTACACAAGGTGAACTTAATGCAGGTACATCAGAGGAAATCAGTCAAGATTGCATTGTGATGCCAATTTGGAAAGATACTTCATACTTTGATTCACCTACCAAGGATGTTGATAATGGTGAACCAAAAACTGCTGATGATGCTCAAAAGCAGGTTGAAGATGGTCCAGATAATGAGAATGCTGAACAAGATAAGTTTGAAGATGATAGCAGTACTAAAGATGTTAATGCTGTTGGACAACATGTTAATACTGCCAGTCCTGATGTTAATACTGGTAGTCTTAAACTTAATGCTGTTGGTCCATCAGTTAATACTGCTAGTTCAAATGAACAAGATAGCCCTAAAGACATGTTCACCATGGGAGTTAGTCATACACTTGAAGCCACTCATATTGAGTTCTTCAGTGATGAAGATGAACCAGAAGTTGATTTGGGGAACATCACAAATTCCTATACAGTTCCAACCACTCCCAATACAAGAATTCATAAAGATCACCCAATTGATAATGTGATTGGTGATGTGAAGTCATCTGTTCAGACAAGAAGAATGACAAAACCTACTTCTGAACAAGGGTTTCTCAGTGATGTATATGAACAGAAAACACATGATACCCTGAATACTTGTTTATATGCTTGTTTCCTATCACAAATTGAACCAACAAGCATTGCTAAAGCTCTATCTGATTCATCTTGGGTGGAAGCAATGCAGGAAGAACTTCTGCAATTCAAACTTCAACAGGTTTGGATACTTGTGGATTTGCCTAGTGGAAAGAGGGCCATTAGAACAAAATGGGTCTTCAGAAACAAGAAAGATGAAAGGGGGATTGTGATTAGGAATAAAGCAAGGTTAGTTGCACAGGGTCATAGACAAGAAGAAGGTATTGATTATGAAGAAGTATTTGCACCTGTGGCAAGAATTGAGGCAATAAGATTGTTTTTGGCCTATGCTTCTTTTATGGGTTTTTTGGTATATCAAATGGATGTGAAGAGTGCATTCTTATATAGAACTATTGAGGAAGAGGTTTATGTTACTCAACCACCAGGATTTAAAGATCCTGACCATCCAGACAAAGTTTACAAGGTGGTCAAGGCACTTTATGGGTTGCATCAAGCACCAAGAGCATGGTATGAAACTTTGGCTAACTATATGTTGGGCAATGGTTTTAAAAGAGGGAAGATAGATCAGACATTATTTATCAAGAAGCAAAAAGGATATATTTTTCTTGTACAAGTTTATGTTGATGACATTATCTTTGGCTCTACAAACAAGGAACTATGTAATGCATTTGAGAAGCTTATGAAGGATAAGTTTTAGATGAGTTCTATAAGAGAACTTACTTTCTTTTTAGGATTGCAAGTACAACAGAAGGAAGATGGAATATTTATCAGCCAGGATAAATATGTAGCTGAGATTTTGAAGAAATTCAACTACACAGATGTGAAGTCTGCTTTTACTCTAGTTGATTTGGAAAAGCCTTTAGTCAAAGATGGAGATGCTGATGATGTTGATGTACATCTCTATAGATCTATGATTGGGCCTTTGATGTATCTTATAGCATGTGGGCCAGATATCATGTTTGTAGTATGTGCATGTGCCAGATTTCAAGTTACACCAAAGACATCACATCTCTTAGCAGTCAAGATAATTTTTAGATATTTGAAAGGCAAACCAACTTTAGGCCTTTGGTATTCTAGGGATTCTCTGTTTGAACTAGTTGCTTATATTGATAGTGACTATGCTGGAGCCACTCAAGATATGAAGTCAACAACTGGAGGTTGTCAGTTTTTGGGAAACAGATTGATATCTTGGCAGTGCAAGAAGTAAATTGTGGTTGCCACCTCTACAACTAAAGCTGAATATGTGGCTGCTGCTAGTTGTTGTGGACAAGTACTTTGGATTCAGAATCAATTGCTAGATTACGGGTATAATTTCATGAATACTGTCATTAATATTGACAATAACAGTACTATTTTCATTATTGAAAATCCTGTTCAACATTCTAAAACAAAACATATAGAGATTATACATCATTTTATAAGAGATTGCAATGCTAAAAAGTTGATTCAAATGGTTAAAATTCATACTGATCGTAATGTTGCAGATCTTCTTACAAAAGGTTTTGATGTAGGAAGGTTTCAGTACTTGGTCTCAAGTATTGGAATGCTTAATCCTTAATGTTTAAATCTCTTTATGTCTTTGTAAAGTTTTGTAAAGGATTAGTACTGTTAGTTTAATCCAGTAGTACTGCTAAGTATAATTAGTATTGCTAGTTATACTTATGACTGCTTGTTAAAACTGTTAGTCATAATTAATACTGTTAAAAAGAAAATACTTTGGATTGTGTATTCTTGGTTTTAGACTAACACTTGCAGGTAAAGCATATTGAATACCTAATGTTGAATGCTTCACCTCTGAAGTATTGTTTGAGGGGAGGCTACTTATGTCAATATGCAGTCAAGCATGGATGAAAGGACATGTAATATCAAAAGTGGTTTAAAAAGAATAAAAAACATCTAGGCATGTCAAAAGAGGTCGGGACACCAAGATACCTCAGTCTAGTGGTCTTCCTGTAAAGGTTGATGATGAAGCTGTCCATAAGGAGTTGGGTGATAGAATGGAAAGGGTTGCCACTACTGCTTCTAGCTTAGAAGCAAAGCAAAACAGTGGTAACATCAAATAAGACCCAATCCATGGCAACACTTAATGGATCAAGCCCTTAGGGAATTGGTTCTGGTAGTGGTCCCAGGTGCCAAGATACTATATTGGGAGGTGTAGATGCTCAAACTAGGTTTGAGACTACATCTAAATAGTCCAATGATCCACCTCTCTCAAGAGCTTACACACTTAGAAGTGGGGAGAACAGTCTCAAACTATTAGAATTGATGGCAAATTGTACAAAATTGTCTGAATTGGTGAGAAAAAGAATAGAGAGATTAAGTGAGCTGAAAAATGGAAAGAGAGTTGTGTGATAAAAACAGAAAGAGTGAATTGGTGAGCAAAAAGAATTGAGAGATATTATATGAGCATAAAAATAGAAAGAGAGATTGAGAGAGTCAATATTGGGTGATGGTACTGCTATCTTAATGTTAGTACTGCTGGGCATTACTTAGTACTGTTGGGCATTACTTAGTACTGATAGTCATATTTTAGTACTGTTGCGCTTAGAGTTAGTACTACTAGGCTAATATTAGTACTGTTGGGTGGCCGTTAGTACTGTTTGAGCCATAACAGAATTTTCTTCTCTAAATATAGCCGTTGTGAAATTTCTACCAACAACTTCGTCTATAGGTTTGAATAATTAGAAAATTCTTGATCTTTCAATATAAACATAAGATTTCTTCAAGATAAGTACAAGATAAAGGAGCTTCATGGATTCAAGAGGATGTTGAGATTCAGGGGAGGACTAGTGCTGATACTGAGATACTTTTAGATCAAGAAGAGCCTATTGAGCTAGTAGGAGATCTTGGTAGTGGTGAAAAGGGTGATAAAGAAATTAGTACTTCTAACATATCAGTTAGTACTGCTAGTGCGACTCCTGAAGTTAGTACTGCTGCTGAAAATTTAGTGTACATCAGAAGGAGTACAGAAAAGAGAAAAGATAAAGGAAAAGCTATTATGAAAGAAGATAAGTCTGTTCAAAAGAAGACAAAGAAGCAATTAGAGCAAAAAAAGACTTAGGTATGAAGAAGCTATTAGATTGCAAGAACATATTAGTGAAAAAGAAAGACATAGGATTGTTAGGGATGCAGAAATAGCTAAACAGCTACAAGAAGAATTTGATAGAGCAAGACAAGAACAAGAAGTTGTAGCTGAAGCTAATCAAGCTCATGATATTGATTGGAGTGATCCTACTGTGTTAAGATATCATGCACATCAAAATAGATCTTTCTCTGTAGCTGAAGTAAGGAAGAACATGTGCATGTATTTGAAAATCAAGGAGGATACAAGCTAAGTCGTTTTAAGGGAATGAGCTATGAAGATATTAGACCTATATTTGAAAGAGTATAGGATCAAAATAATGCTTTTGTACCCAAGGATCTTGAGATTGAAAAGGAAGTGATGAAGAGATTTGGATTTAATTTTCAACAAAAGTCTGGTAAAAAGAGATCAAGAGAAGATACTAATGAAGACAATGCTAAGAAACAGAAACTAGAGGATGATGCTGAGAAGAAAGAGCTTAGAGATAGTATGGATGTAGTTCGAAGGGATGATATTGCTATTGATGTTGAGTCTCTTGCTACTAAATACTCAATAGTTGACTGGAAGACACATGTTTTGACTAAAAATATGATGTATTATCAAATCATCAGAGCAGATGGAAGTTAAAAAAACTACAAAATATTCAGTGAAATGCTTGATGATTTTAATAGGCAAGATGTCCAGGATCTACACAGACTGGTACAAGAAAGGTATGATACAACAAGTCCAGAAGGATATGACTTGTTACTGTAGGGAGATCTAAAGATTTTATTTGAGCCTAATGAAGAAGATGAAATATGGAAGAATCAACAGGACTACAACTTGATAAGCTGGAGATTATTTGACACATGTGGAATTCATATGTTGTTGATGCATACTGGAATTGCTATTTACATGATGATAGAAAAAAATATCCTCTTACTCAAGAAATGCTTTCAAGGATGTTAAGTAGAAGGCTAGAGGTTGATCAAGAAAGTAAAATGGCATTTGAACTTCTCAGGTTTATCAGGTCTCAACTTCATCAGTAGAGATAAGGTGTTTGGAAGCATCCTCAGTAGAGTAGACTAGAAGATTTGATTCAGAAGAAACTTGAGATTTAAAGGTAAATCACAAGTTTAGGGGATGATTGTTGGGAATAAATCTTCACAAGTTACTACTTCTAGTTCAAGAACTTAGTACTCCTCAAGGTTATAACTAACAGTACTAACCAGTTAGTACTGCCAAAAGGAAGTTAGTACTACCAGTACTAAACTTAGTACTGTTGGAGGATTTTGTACTGCTACATGAAGATTACAATTGTTGAAGAAATAAAAGCATGTTTTGTGATATGTATGGAATGATTCAATGTATATCCTATATAATTAGAAGATATGTTGATATCTTATAGAAGTTTAGAAGATTTGTAGTTATCTTGTAAAGGACTCCTTGGTGTATAAAAGGAGATCCTAGGTTATGGTTGTAAACGCATCACGATAGACACATTCATAGCTTTAAGGTTGTAAACCTTAGTACTAGACAGAGTACTCGTATTATTCATCATAATAATATTAAAGCTTTTTGGTTATATTCATTGTTCATTCATTCTACTGCATCACAGTTTACTATTATATTCATATTCTTCTAAGTACTAAAGAGTAGATTCCGCATACTGTTAGTATCAACAAAGTTTCTAGCATGGTTGTCTTGAATTTATTCAATACAACTAACCCTTTTACAAGGTTTGCAAGATCTAGTTGGGATCAACAAGGATTACATAATATTTTTTGACAAAAACTCGTTTTCTTATAAAATGATTTCTGTCAACGATTTGAAAACAGATTCGAAAAATGATTATGAAAAAGTTATGCCTTCAATTCCATCACCTGAGCCTACGATCAGTTGTTTTGATGATTTAGACTTCTTTACTAATTTGGATAACAAATTTCCAGCGATTGTTTACAATGATGCTCAAGCGTCTAAATCGGATTTATTAACTGAACCAATTTTAAACCTCCAACATATCGATGAATTTGATTTAAATGATAAAACATCATTGTCTGAATATGACAAGGAGGAACAAAATGTTTTGTACTTTAATGATCTATTCTCCTTCAACGTTATTCGTCCCAATAATTTAAAATCTAAAAAAGACAATGATGACAATAAAATTGAAATAATACTATCTTTTGAACATAACAAATATACACATGGGTCAACTATGGTTTTTGAAACAAGTCACGATAAAAACACTAAAAATTTCAGAACGGGAAATTTTGTCATAAACCTAAATTTAAGAATCGTGATTTGGATACATTACGTAAACGGAATGCTGTTCTTTCTCATTAAGAATTTGTGTGCACCGTTTGGCATTTTGTTCGACCCTAAACGGTATTATAAGGATGGTGTTTGTTCAAAAATGTTGCGGAGGCCAAGGTACGTTTTTTTGCTTTACTTTAGGAAAGTTGGTCTCCAAGGTTGGATACGGCGTATTAAGATAAAACCTATACAGCGTATCCACTCCTTTTTACACGCTTGACTAAAGTCAACAAAATTCGCCTATATGGCGTATTTAACCATCTCAATACGACGTATCAAATTTGGGTATAAAAACCCAATCAATATGCCAGATCAGTTTTTACCACTCATTTTCACCACACACATACCCACTCTATACCACTTTGTTCTTGGAGATAATCACTTGATATTGATTCATATTTGCATTCTATTTATCTCAATCATACGATATGGCTCTTCCACCATGTGAGCAAAGACACAGGTTTCTTAGATATGAGGGTTTGGAGTACCTCGATACTGATATTGCTGATTTCGAGGGGAGATTAGCCATGATTTATAGGAGAGAGGTGCACAGGGTATCAGTATTTGATTTTGGGGGATTGTCGGATTTGATGGCTGAGAGACTAAGTGGTAGGATGTTGATAGAGCATCCTGATGAGGCTGGTTTTAGTGTGTTCGCCAGTAGGGCTTGGAGGAGGATACTTGACATTAAGGGACCATTGGTTCACGAGCTTATTTTGGAGTTCTTCAGTACATTTAGGTTTGGTCAGGCTATTCTTGATTTGGACACCCCTGGGACTCTATAGTTTCAGTTGGGTGGAGCTTGGAGGCGTATGAGCTGGAGGCAGTTTATCCTAGCCTTGGGATTACACACAAAGGAGGAGATGCAGACGGTTGGGTTTAGTGTTTACTAGGCTGAGAGGGCTAGACAAATCCCTAATAAGTGGGATCCGAGGGATTATTAGATGGGGATCTCATCTGCTAGATATTTCCTTGGCACAGCCCTATCATACACTTTGATCAGAGATCCGATTCTTAGGCTATGCCATAGGTTGATAGCTTGTAGTATTGCTGAGAGGAGTCATGCACCTGAGAAGGTGACCGTGACGGATTTATTTGATCTGAGAGGGATAGACGTTGGCTCGGTCAACCTTCCTTATTTATTGGCTAGGTATTTGTGGTTGTTTGCCGCTGGGAGGAAGAGCGGGGTGCATATTTCTAGTGGGCAGTTTGTTGCTAGATTAGCTGAGCATTTTGGACTTCTAACTGCTGAGATACTAGGAGGATTGATGGTTATTGCCCCCAAGCTTCCTATTATTGACATGACAGAGCTGGTGAGACTGCAGATTTATGCACAATTTGGTGATACTTGGGCCTAGGTGCCCCTGATGATGCTGAGGATGCCTCGATTATTGATGAGGGTGGCCAGGCTGATCTGGCACCCAAGCAGGCACCTCAACAGCCACCTCCACCACCACCAGCTTACGCCAGGACCTTGCCCTAGAGGATGGCCAGATTAGAGGAGGACGTACACGAGATACGCCAGGGATTGAAAGAGCAGCGAGAGGTGATTAACGCAATGGCTAGTGATTTTTCTAGGTTCAATACATGGGTTACCATTGGCTTAGGACAGATGATGGACAGGGCAGGAGTTGCCTAACTTCAAATTCTTTCCTTTTCCACTTTTATCGCCTTGAACTATCAAAACTTCATCTCCACAAGGAATCCGCACACCCTTTTCATCGCAAACGATAACCGCATGATGATTTGCTAACCAATCCATGCCGATGATGATGTTGAAACTACCAAGTTCTACTGGCATTAGGTCGATATTGAATGGGTGACCTAATAATCCTAGCGTACATCCTCTAAGTACGGTATTAGATCCTATTAGCCTTCTGTTAACTAGCTTAATAGGGTACTTAATGTCTAAGATAGATGGGATGATATCATTTAGAAGATAAAATCCGTGGGTACGAAATTTTTTGTCGGCTAGGTTCTAAATATTTGTAATGATTATGTCCTTTACCTTATTCCATGTCCATTAGAAACTTAGACGGTGAAGAAATTTCCTAATTTTCTTAATTCTAACCCAACGAATGAGGATAAGCCTATTATGTTTTAGAATCCTAAAATCTGTAACTACCGTGACTACAAGTGACGTGATTTCAGTCTCTCGGCTAAGGGTATAATCTTCCTATATAATAAAATTGAGAAAGTCCATTTAGTTATGACGCTTACGAATACGAATACACATGACCAACACAGCTCATAATACTCACACAAAATATTAGCAAAACACGATTCGAGGAAGAAAATATTCCTTTGAAATTTTAATGAAGAGAAAAGAAACTAGAAATGGAAGGTGAAGGTAAATTGACAAAATTTTATGGTGACTACTCTTAGCATGACATGGTCTTTCCTGAATTATACATAGGTGATCAGGCTATGTATAATTAAGGACTAACGATGGAATACTTATTTCGTCAAACTAGTGTTATGTTTAAAAATTTATATGGTATAAACAATATGGTCTATAAGGTAGTAAAACAGTTCGTAGAGACGAATATAAAGTAATTTATATAATGACACGAGATTATTTTGTAGGATTGCGTAAAATAATTTAAGAGGTGATATTGAAACAGTTTACGGGACAATCACGGGACAATTAACAATGTGATAGTAGGGGTTTATAATCATAGTAACAATTAGTTTACGAGTTCACAACCAAATAGTTTATAAAGTGACAACAAAATAGTTTACAAAAGACCACTAAATAGTTCATATGATGACAAAATTATTTATGGGATAATAGCAAACAGTTTATAAAACGATAGTAAAATGGTTTATAACATGACAATGAAATTGTTTACAAGATGGCACAAGAATAGTTTATAAAATGATAGCAGCGAAATGATTTTATAAGATGGGAACGATTCAAGGAGTAGCTTACATAAATAAATAGAGAAATTAAGTGTAACTGACGGAATCGTCATGACACATACATTAATAGGAAATTTAAAACATCCACTCAATACAACGAAATTTATAGGAAAGTATTAATGCGAATATAGTCTAAGAAGACTTTGACTTAGGTCTCTAGGTAAGGTGGGAAGATCTCTCCTTAAGCATTAGTCTTGTCTTTGATGACACTAGGGTTCCTGCGAGCTTTTTCCTTCCAAATCTAGTTCACTTGGTTCTGATTCCTCAACTTTTGGAATTCATTTTTAAAATGTCCCAACCTTCCACATTCATAGCAAGTGATGGTAGCCTTTGGATTTGCCACATAGGCTCTCTGGTTCATTGCAGTAACGGGTGCCTTACAATCCCTAGTCATGTGGCCAACCCTCTTACAGTTACTACACTTCACAGTGCACGGCCTAACATGATGCAACTTACACTTATTGCAGTAAGATAAATTCCCAGCATAAGCCCTCCTTTCATTGGCTCTAATAGTGTAAACTCTTGTCACACCCGGTTTCTTACACGGTGGTTGTTGTGGCACACGGTTATCCTTTGGTTTGGTTCTCAAACTTCCTCTTGTTGTTAGCATTCTTTTCTACCGTGATTTCTTGTGGTATGATCTGATTCATCAGATCGTGAGTCACGCGGATTTTTGTCTCGTAGATCGCAATAGCTTCAATAGCATCAGTAACTCGCTGGGCCACAATCTGGTCAATCTCCGCAGAACTCATTCCTTGTCTAGTTATCGACATTCTCTTCAAATCAAAAGAAATAAAAGAAAAATAAAATAAGTCAGGTTCCTAAAGTCGTGTTTCCGAAAGTGCAATGTTACGAGGTGACGGGTTAAAGTCATGTTCAACTTAATAGGCATGTTTCTAGGTGATGGTATGAGACGACGTAGGAGTTTCAAAAGTATGGGACGGGTGTTCCACTCTCATTCGGTTTCAGATAGTAAGATAACGTAGGATCGGGAGACTGTAACAAGTTTCGACAATATGAAAAATAATAGTATATAAATTCACGAAGAAATTTTGGAGACCATCGTATACTTACGATGTTTTAGAATAAGCGAGACCATTGTTCACTAACAATGTTTTAAGATAAGAGAGACCATTGTTCAACTAACAATGTCTTAGGGGAAGGTTCTATTATTTATATAAATAACTTTTATATACAACCAACGGGAAAATTTACATAGGGTAAAATAAACGTAATGTAGTAATGGCAAAATGATGAATAAGGTAATTATGACAATATAATATATAATCCTTACTTATATATATTAGATGCTATTATAATAAGATATATATGCAAACAGGTAAAGCACGTAGGATCGCATACTGGTTATAGACCAGACCTAGATATACTACCTGGTTCTCTATAATCTTGGCTCTGGATACCAATCTGTCACACCCCCAAATGGGGCCTGGATGGAATATACGTGTCCGGGGGCGTGACGTCATAATATACATAACACAAGATACAAAGAACGACCTCTAAGGGTACGTTTAAAAATCCAACATCGTTGCATTAATTAAAATAGATAAAGTTTTACATAAGTTTAAAGATAATATGCGGAAGCGAGTAAAAGTTTTAGAAATTGACAACGATGTTTAAACAGTAGATAATAACAATTCTTGAAAATCGGTCCAATGCAAGGAAACACCATATAGCAAGCAAAGACATCCACAGCTAAGCACCTGAGAAAAACATGCTAAAACGGTCAACATAAAGTTGAGTGAATTCATAGGTTTAAGTTTAGTATTAAAGTGGACCACAAGTTCACAGCACGCACGTGACAGTTATAACAGATACAACTTCACATAAAAAAATATATTTATTGTTGCGGTAAGCTCATGACACCGAAGTTCAATTAAATGAAGCATATTATATGCCAAATAGAATTACTCGCCCTAAAGGTATCCGACCAAGATCACCTATTGACAATCCGACATGGTATATATCCGTTTGTTCGGAGCCTCCGAATCTAGTAAGCGCTACTTACCCGGATAGAGATAATTACTCCCAATAGATCTATTTATAACATTCGCGCTTACTTAACCAGTACAGTCGGTCAAGAAATTACCGGTTCATAATAGTTCGGGCACTAATGGTCTATTCGCAACTTAGGCAACACGTAATCAAGAAAAGGCAACGTAAAGTAACTGTGTCCATAATTTGAAAGCAAGCAATGTTTCTCACCCCAAAATAGTAAAGCAAAAGTAGTAAAACATGGGGCTATGAACTCACCTTAGCAAAATGAGCAAATGATAATCACGCAAGTAAAAGATGGTATAGAAATCTAGCCGCGACCTAGAATAATAACGCGTCTTAGAAACACGGAAAGTATGCCAAGAATTGCACAATATGTTCTTCACCAAAAGACATCCATGTGTGTTTGCTTTAGTTTGATTATCAAATCATGACGAAATAAATTCATGTAGTTTTTCATTAAGTTTCGGCGTTTAACCAAATTTTACTATTTTTAGTAAGTTTCTATTTTAGGAAAGTTTTAGTTTCGGGACGTTAATACCGTCCCCTATATTTGTTAAGTTTCCATAACTCAAGATGCACTAACTAGCCTTAATCACTCAACTACTATGTCTGTTTTGCTAAATTTTACCAAACTTATTATTTTTAGTAACTTTAACGCTTTTCCCAAAATATGTTAACGACATCATTAAACAATACCAATCAATATATATGTGTTACTATATGTTTTGCTAACGTTTAAAAAGTCTAAAAATGTCTGAAAGTGTCCGAAAAATCGTTTTACTATTCACATCAGCAACTATTCACTCGGTTTTCGTCGAAAAACGTTTCATGTTTCATTTGGCCATAACTTAGTCGTTTTAAATCCGGTTTTAAAGTGTGATATATGAAAATCTATCTACTCGAAACAAGCTTTTCGAAAACTACCTTCTCGCCTAATGAAAACATTCTTAGGTCGACCAAAACCTCAAAACAAATTCGGATCAGCAAGCACTTTTTGTCAAAAACACAACCAAAATCCACCCAAACTTCACAATAGTGCCTAATCAAACCTAATCTCCATTCACAACTAATCCACACCTAAAGCTAACCTAATCCCTTCACTTCTATTGTTGCAACACTCATCCAACTCTCACCTTACCAAGAACATACTATTTAACTAGTTAAATAAATGGAACATCATTATTTATAAAATCTTGTTTTATAATCTTTTAAAAATTTACAACACAACATATAGATGTATGGATCTTGAACATATAAGAAGAACATAAGTGAAACACAAGTAAAGATTCAAGATACTTACAAGAATGAAGAACAAGTAGAGAAATCACAAGATCTATACCCCAAAATAATAGATCTATAAAACCCAACTATAAATCTTGAAACCCTAACTTTAGATCTTGGAGAAAAACCTTGAAATCAAAGAACCAATACTTCAAACAACCTTAGAAAACCTTAGAAATGAACTTGGTATACTTGCATCTTGCTAGAAATCAAAGATATGGAAACCCTAATTAAGGGTGTTGTTGTCGTGGCTAAGAGAGCAAAAGGAAGGGAAGAGAGAAATTTTTAGAGACTATGTGAAAGAATGAAACCCTAAAGTGTGATATGTGATGGTATTTATAGGACAAAATTAGGGTTTTGGGTCACCATAAGACCAAGTAAGCAACCAACACACACTAAAAGTTTGTGTGTGTGTGGTTCGGCCGGACATCCCCACAAGGACCAAATGGTTCATTTTTTTGAGTCATGGTTCATATTATGTGCATGAATTGGTCAAATGTTTAAGTCAAACTTCTTACATAAGTGTAAGACATCACATGAAGAAGTTAGCATGGTAAGTGTGCATGAAATGGACTCCCTCATGTGTCACTTTCATACACATGCATGGGGTTTTCAAAAAAAGATGTCTTTGATTTAATTTCCAAGCTTATGGATGCATTTGGTTTGGTTTAGGCGTCTAATATATAACAAGAGGGGAGGGTGAACAAAATTTTTTACTTAAGAACATGAGATGGACGATAACTAAAGCTTACACGAAAAGATTTCGAGTTTTTGGGGTTCCGTTAGGAAAAAAATGTGAAAAACGCAAATTATACGTTAAAGCGCAAAAATAAATACCGGGAGTGATCGTAATCTACGAAACACATAGAAAAGACAAAATAACTCATATAATATCTAAACTAATAAAAATCCGAAGTCGAAATGCGTCAGATGACGTTTTTTTTCAGATTTACGCGGGTTAACTTCCCGGTAAACTGTCAGATTCAAACGTAACGGATAAAAGTCAAAAATAATGATCGAAAAAGTTTAAAATATTGACCTAAAATTTTCAGGGTGTGACATTCTTCCCCCGTTAAAATATATTTGTCCTCAAAGCCTAAGACGTGGACGAAGGGTCAACGAAAAGATGAGGGTACCTTTTCTTCATTTCATCTTCACGCTCCCAAGTAAACTCAGGTCCTCGTCTCGAATTCCAACGAACTTTCACAATTGGAATGCAGCTTTGATTTAGCCGTTTAACTTCTCGATCCATAATTTCAACCGGTTCCTCAATGAAATTAAGCTTGTCATCAATTTGGATTTCTTCCAACGGAATAGCTAGGGGTTTGTCTACGATACACTTCTTCAGATTGGAAACATGAAAAGTACTATAAACTCGGTTTAATTTCTCCAGGAGTTTAAGCCGATAAGCAAGCGTTCCCACTTTAGTAAGAATCTTGAAAGATCCAATATAGCGAGGGTTCAGCTTCCCTTGTTTGCCGAAACGTATCACCCCTTTCCATGGCGACACTTTCAACATGACCTTGTCTCCAACCTCAAATTCTTATGGCTTACGCCGCCTATCGGCGTAGCTCTTCTGTCTATCTCGTGCAGCTTGAATTTGCTTTTTGATCTGAATGATTTTCTCAGTTGTTTCATGAACCATTTTCGGACCAGTGAGCTGAGCGTCTCCAACCTCAGCCTAACAAATAGGCGATCGACATTTTCAGCAGTAAAGAGCTTCAAACGGTGCAGCTTTGATACTAGTGTGATAACCGTTGTTGTAAGAAAATTCCACCAAAGGTAGGTGTCTATCCCAACCTTTCCTAAAATCAATCACACAAGCACGCAACATGTCCTCTAAAGTCTGGATGGTTCTTTCACTTTGACCATCAGTATGTGGAAGGTAAGCCGTACTCATATCCAATTGAGTACCTAGGGATTTGTTCAGTGATCTCTAGAAATGAGATGCAAATTTACTGTCTCGATCAGAAATAATCAAAATCGACACTCCATGCCTCGAGACTACTTCCTTCAACTATTTTCTCGTCAACTTCTTTATTAAGTCGGTTTCCTTCATTAGTAAGAAATGAGCAGATTTTGTGAGTCGATCGACAATTACCCAAATTGTATCTTGACTAGTTGATGTTTTTGGTAACTTAGTAACGAAATCCATAGGTATGTTCTCCCACTTCCATACTGGGATCACATGTTGAACCAACAAACCAAACGGTTTTTGGCATTCGGCCTTGACTTTGGCACAGGTCAAACACTTACTAACATAGGTGGCAATTTCTGCTTTCATATTCGGCCACCAATACAGTTTCTTTAAATCCTGATACATCTTGTCCGATCCAGGATGAATTGAATATTTTAACTTATGCGACTCATGCATAATCAACTCCCTTAAATTACCTCGACAGGGTATCCAACTTCTCCCATTCACGTATAACATTCCATCAGTACGTTGCTCTAGCTTCTTGATCATTTCACACAAATCTTTGGTTCCATAATTCTCCTCCTTTTTCGCGTCAACTTGAGCGTTTAAAATTTGCACAAGAAGGTTCAGACCAATCGTCATAACCAAAGCTTGAACTTGTAGTGGCTTGTACAGTTCCTTTCGGCTTAAGGCATCCGCCACCACGTTCGCTCTTCCTGGATGATAACGAATCTCGCAGTCGTAATCACTCAACAACTCTAACCATCTATGTTGTCTCATGTTCAACTCTTTCTGATCTAGAATATGTTGCAAACTTTTATAATCAGTGAACACAAAGCATTTCGTACCATACAAATAATGTCTCTACATTTTGAGAGCAAACACCACCGCTCCCAGTTCTAAGTCATGAGTAGTGTAATTCTTCTCGTGAGTCTTGAGTTGGCGTGATGTGTAGGCTATGACTTTCTCCTTTTGTATCAGGACTGCGCCTAACCCTTTACAAGAAACATCACAGTAAACCACGAAGTTTTTACTACCTTCGGGCAAAGATAAGATCGGTGCACTACACAACTTCTCCTTCAACGGTTAGAATGCAGCTTCTGCCTTTTCGGTCCAATCAAACTTCATGTTCATTTAAGTCAACTTCATCATAGGTTTGGCAATCTTCAAGAAATCTTCAGTAAATCGTCGGTAATAACCGGCAAGACCTAGAAATTGACGAATTTCTGTTGGAGTCTTGGGCGATGCCCAATCCTTGATGGACTCAATATTAGCTGGGTCCATGTGAATGCCTTCGCTATCAATCATGTGACTAAGAAATTGTACCCTTGACAGCCAAAATCGTACTTTAAAAACTTGGCGTACAATTCTTCCTTCTTAAGCAACTCCAAAATTAACATAAGATGTTCAGCATGCTCCTCCTCGCTCTTGGAGTAGATCAAGATGTCATCAATAAAAACAATCACAAATTTATATAAGTACATTTTGCACACCCGATTCATCAATTCCATGAATACCGCCTGTGCGTTTGTCAATCCAAAAGGCATTACTTGTAACTCGTAGTGACCATAGCGAGTCCTAAACACCGTCTACAGAATATCCTCGTCACGAACTCCGAGTTGATGATATCCATACCTCAAGTCGATCTTCGAGTAGACACTTGATCCATGAAACTAATCAGATAAGTTGTCGATTCTCGAAAGTGGATATCGGTTCTTCACCGTCAGCTTGTTCAGCTCGTGGTAGTCGATACGCATCCGAAAAGATCTGTATTTCTTCTTAAAAACCAAGATTGGGGCTCCCCAAGGTGAGGAACTCGGTCTTATGAATCCTTTGTCAGAAAGTTCTTGCACATGAGTAGACAATTCTTGCTATCCCGACGGTGCTAATCTATACGAAGCTCGTGCCACAGGTGCAGCACTAGGGACAAATTCAAATTGAAATTCAACTTGTCGCATTGGTGGTAATCCAGGAAAGTCTTCGGGAAAGATCTCCAGAAAGTCTCGTACAGTCGGCACGTCCTCAAGTCGCTTCCCCCCTGACTTGTTGTCGGTTTCCTTCTTCGTAATTTGTGCCAGAAATTTGGGCAACCTTTCTTAATGCATTTTTGAGTCTTAGTGCACGATATAATGCTTAACTTTGACTTCTTTCCTTTGCCACTTTTATCGCCTTGAACTATCAAAACTTCATCTCCATAAGGAATCCGCACACCCTTTTCATCGCAAACGATCACCGCATGATGATTTGCTAACGAATCCATGCCGATGATGATGTCAAAACTACCAAGTTCTACTGGTATTAGGTTGATATTGAATGGGTGACCTAATAATCCTAACGTACATCCTCTAAGTACTGTATTAGATCCTATTAGCCTTCTGTTAACTAGCTCAATAGGGTACTTAATGTCTAAGATAGATGGGACGATATCACTTAGAAGATAAAATCTATGGGTACGAAATTTCTGTCGGCTAGGTTCTAAGTATTTGCAATGATTATGTCCTTTACCTTATTCCATGTCCATTAGAAACTTGGACGGTGAAGAAATTTCCTAATTTTCTTGATTCTAACCCAACGAATGAGGATAAGTCTATTATGTTCTAGAATCCTAAAATTCGTAACTACTGTGACTACAAGTGACGTGATTTCAATCTCTCGGCTAAGGGTATAATCTTCCTATATAATAAAATTGAGAAATTCCATTTAGTTATGACGGTTACAAATACGAATACACATGACCAACACAACTCATAATACTCATGCAAAATATTGGCAAAACACGAATTCAAGGAAGAAAATATTCCCTTTGAAATTGTAATGAAGAGAAAAGAAACTAGAAATGGAAGGTGAAGGTAAATTGACAAAATTTTATGATGACTACTCTTAGCATGACATGGTCCTTCACATTGATATGATACATGGAAGTGTGAAGGCATCGAAGCCCAAGACAATGCTGGAGGCAATTGAGTTTGCCACTGAAGTGATGGATAAAAAGATCCTCACTATTACTGAACGTCAGGCTGAGAACAAAAAAAAGTTTGAGGACGCCTCTCGAAACAACCAAAACCAACAACAGCCATTCAAAAGAAACAATGTGGCACGGGCTTATACTGTTGGGTCTGGTGAGAAGAAACCGTACGGAGGAGTTAAACCTCTGTGCCCCAAATGTAACTATCACCATGACGGACAGTGTGCTCCTAAATGCACTAACTGCAAGAGGACTGGCCATTCGGCCCGTGACTGTAGAAACAGGCCTGCTGCTGCCAACAACAACCAAAGAGCCCAAGGGACAAACCAAAGAGTTCTCACTTGCTATGAGTGTGGAGCTCAAGGTCATTTCAGGAGTGATTGCCTAAAGTTAAAAAATGGAAATTAGGGAAATCGGGCTGGAAACGGGAATGTTTTAGCAAGAGCTTATGATGTGGGCTCTGCTGGAACAAACCCGAACTCTAATGTTGTCACGGGTACGTTCCTCCTAAATAACCGTTATGCTTCGATTTTATTTGATACTGGTGCTGATAGAAGTTTCGTATCTACTGCATTTAGTTCTTTGATTGATATCATCCCAACTACATTAGACCATGGTTACGATGTCGTCGAGTTAAGCTGAACAGTTAGAATATTAATTTGGGTAATACACTTATACGGTTGCACTTTAAATTTTTCTAATCATCATTCAACATCGACTTAATAGCCCGTCAGTAAGATCGGTATTTTTGACGTCATTTATCGGTATGGGACTTCTGGTTAGCTAAAATATCATGCCGTATCGTTTGTGATGAGAAACTCGTTCGAGTTCTCCTGTTTGTATCTACGTGAACACATTCTTTAACTTTTTATGGTGACAGAAGCAACAACAGACACAAGTCACGATTAAACATCATCTCGTGCACCAAAATACAAAAGTATTTGGCAGAAAGGAACTCTCTTCTTTTGCTACATGTTACCGTGAAATGTAACAACGAAAAAGCGAAAGACAACGTCGAACAGGTAGTAAGTTGACTTTGAAGACGTACCAATAGTTCAAGACATTCTTGAGGTATTTCCTCGAGACTTGTCGGGTAATTCCACCCTCAATCCCCTCAAAGTATCATTTCAAATCGATTTGATACCTGGTGTTGCACCTGTGGAACGAGCACCTTATCGATTAGCTCCGTCCGAGATGAAAGAATTGGCTCCGTCCGAGATAAAAGAATTGTCGGATCAACTACAGGAAATTCCGACAAAGGCTTCATAAGACCCAGTTCCTCACCTTGGGGAGCTCCGGTCTTGTTTGTCAAGAAGAAAGATGGATCATTCCAGATGTGCATTGACTACGGGGAATTAAATAAGCTAACAATGAATAACCGTTACCCACTTCCAAGAATTGATGATTTGTTCGATCAACTACAAGGTTCGAGTGTTTACTTGAAGATCGACTTGAGATCGGGTTATCATCAACTAAGGGTCCGTGAAGAAGATATTCCCAAGACCGCATTCAGAACTTGATATGGACATTATGAATTTTAAGTTATGTCGTTTGGTTTGACTAACGCACCTGCTATATTTATGGATCTCATGAATCAGGTGTGCAAACCATATTTGGATAAATTCATGATTGTCTTTATAGACGATATTCTGATTTACTCAAAAAGCAAGCAAGAGCATGAAAAGCATCTCAAGTTAATCTTAGAGTTGCTTAAGAAGGAGCAGTTGTATGCAAAATTCTCTAAATGCGAATTTTGGATTCCTAGCGTATAGTTCTTTGGTCACGTGATTGACAGTCAGGGTATTCACGTGGATCCCGCCAAGATTGAATCCATTAAAGATTGGGAATCTCCTAAGACTGCAACGGAGATTCATCAATTTTTAGGCCTTGCAGGTTACTACCGAAGATTCATTGAAGGATTCTCAAATATCAGCAAGCCAATGACCAAGCTTACTCAAAAGAAGGTCAAGTTTGATTGGGGTGACAAAGCAGAAACAACTTTTCAATTGATAAAGCAGAAGTTGTGCAGTGCACCAATTCTTGCTTTACCCGAAGGAAGCGAAGACTTTATCGTTTATTGTAATGCTTCGATCAAAGGGTTGGGCGATGTGCTAATGCAAAGAGAAAAGGTGATTGCTTATGCATCCCGACAACTGAAAATTCATGAGAAGAATTATACAACTCATGATTTGGAGTTAAAAGCAGTAGTGTTCGCTCTAAAGATCTGGAGGCACTATTTGTACGGAACAAAATGCATCATGTTTACCGACTACAAAAGTTTACAACACATCCTTGATCAGAAGGAATTGAACATGAGACAACGCTGTTGGTTGGAATTGTTTTGTGATTACGATTGTGAAATTCGTTATCACCCGGGGAAAACGAATGTCGTAGCTGACGCTTTGAGCAGGAAAGAACGAGAGCCGCTGCGGGTTCGAACCTTAGTCATGACTATTGGTTTGGATCTTCCCAAGAAGATTTTGAAGGCTCAGACTGAGGCAAGAAAACCAGAAAACCTCAAGTCTGAAGATGTGGGAGGTATGCTGATTGAAAATTCGAAGGATCCAGAAAAGCCCAGGAAGGAGAAATTGGAACCGCGTGCGGACGAAACACTATGTTTTAATAACAGGAGTTAGTTTCCATGCTATGGTGACCTAAGGACTCTAGTTATGCATGAGTCTCACAAGTCAAAATATTATGTTCATCCGGGTTCTGATAAAATATACCAAGACATGAAGCAATTATACTCGTGGCCTAACATGAAAGCAGATATTGCCACCTAAGTTAGCAAGTGTTTGACGTGTTTAAAAGTCAAAGCTGAACACCAAAAACTATCTGGCTTATTGGTACAACAAGAGATTCCACAATGGAAGTGGGACAATATCACCATGGATTTTGTCACCAAGCTCCCAAAGATGCAAAGTAGAAACAATACCATATGGGTAATTGTAGACCGACTCACCAAGTCTATACACTTTTTACCAATGAGTGAAACTGACCCTATAGAAAAACTAGCAAGACTGTACTTGAAGGAAGTAGTCACGAGACGTGGGATACCAGTCTCAATCATTTGTGATCATGACCCTAGGTTTGCGTCAAATTTTTGGAGGTTATTTCAGAAGGCTATGGTCACTCGACTGGATATGAGTACGGCATACCATCCAAAGACTGATGGGCAAAGCTAAAGAACCATTCAAACTCTTGAAGACATGTTACGCGCTTGCGTGATAGACTTTGGGAATGGTTGGGAAAGACATTTACCGTTGATCGAATTTTCATACAACAATAGTTATCATGCTAGTATTAAGGCTGCCCTATTTGAGGCACTTTATGGCCGAAAATGTCGATCACCTGTTTGTTGGGCCGAGGTCGGAGACGCTCAGCTCACCAGTCCAAAACTTATTCATGAGACAACCGAGAAGATTGTCTAAATCAAGCAAAGAATTCAAGCCGCTCGTGATCGCCAAAAGAGTTATGCTGATGTGAGGCATAAGCCTTTAGAATTTCAAGTTGGTAACCGAGTTATGTTAAAAGTTTCGCCTTGGAAAGGGGTCGTACGTTTTGACAAACGGGGGAAGTTGAACCCGAGATATATTAGACCTTTCAAGGTGTTAGCCAAAGTGGGAACCATTGCTTATAGGCTCGAACTACCTCAACAGTTAAGCAGGGTTCATAGCACATTTCATGTATCCAATCTAAAGAAGTGTTTATCCGACGAGCCATTGGCAGTCCCGTTGGATGAAATACGCATTGATGATAAAATCCGCTTAGTTGAGGAACCAATGGAAATTATGGATCGTGAAGTCAAGCAGTTAAAACAAAGCCGTATCCCCATCATCAAAGTTCGATGGAACTCCATGAGAGGTCCTGAGTTCACATGGGACCATGAAGATCAATTCCGGAAGAAGTATCCGCACCTCTTCACAAAAACCGCACCCTCAACAAGTGCCGCATCTTGAGCCTTGCGGACAAGGCTCCGTTAATAGGGGAAGACTGTAACAATCCGTTATTTCAGGTCATTTCCCGATTTAATTATTATCATTATTTATTTTTAGAGTTTTACGCGTTCGCTTTTAATTATTATCTTATAGTTAAATCGCGTAAACTAAAAATCAACGTTCAATATAAACGGACACCAAACAAATAAAAGTTTACATCAAACAAGTGTTATATGATTATTGAGAGTATAATTTATAACTTTTCATAATTTATTTTTATTGGTTACGTAAAACGCTTACGTTTCGCAATAAATTACATTTAGGCATACCTGAAAGCACCAATACCTATCTATACTCAAACCAATACCCACTATTATACCCAATACCCAAAAATTTACTCATTTTCTTATCTATAAACTACCAAAACCGGATCCAACATGTATACATATGAAATAAAATCAAAACTCCCCACTAAACTTGTGACGCCCCGACCCTAAAGGGTAGAAGTATTACAAATATGGTGTGACATCAAAGGCATACATAATCATAATACAAGCATAAACAGCGGAAGTCTTAGATAAATAATCAAAGGAAAAATAAGTCAACATGACTTAAGGTATATAAGTTTTTAAAGGACAGACATATCCAAACGAAATAACCGAATTAACGAAGGTCTCGAAAAGTAACAAATCATATATCAAAACTAAGATCTCTAGGGTAAGTCCACACTCAGCACTCATATCCCGAAAGCAACCCCAGCTCCTAGCTTAGATACCTACCGCAGGAAAAGAAAGTGCGGCTGAGCTTACAAAGCCCAGTGAACAGATATATATAATCGAAAGCAAAAGATATCGGAAATCAAAGGATACGATACAAGGTACAAAGGATATCACAAAACATGATAAAAGGGATACAAATATAAGGTAAGACAAATCAGAAGATCAAATCATAGTGTAAGGTAAGATGAATCAGAGAATCAAATTAAGTTTAATCACCAAGCCCAAACAAATAATATCATAGTAACCATGGAGTAGCTAGCTCCAAATGTGAAAGACGTGGATTGCACCCAAACATCAGTCACCAAATATCCAAATAGTGGCTTGGTTCTCAAACTGAAGGGTTCAAAGCAAAGTCATATCAAAGTTCATTTCAAAGGGATCATAGCAAAGGTTCAAATATCAAAGGCAGCATAGCAGGGTTCAAATAGAACATAATAACAGATCATATAAGAGATCCAAAATAAAAGGCTTAGAGCAAATGTAGCAAATCACATAAGAAATCAAAGATAGAGAGGAATATGTCATGAGAAACCTTAATGATAAGGTCAGAATATCTGTACGAATAGCGAAACAAACGAAAGTACTACTTAATCGTAGTAGTAGTAAGGTCGAGTAGGTGTCAAGAATATCCGTACCTTATTCCGAAGCAAAGCAATAATCAAAGAAAACACCACAGGAATATCACAATCACTCCCTCTTGACCGAACCTAAAGAAATGATGAATTCGAATTACAAACCATTCATTTAAGTTATACTTTCTATTTTTAGAAACTTTCCATTTTTAGTAACATTTCATTTTTAGTAACTTTCCATTTTTAGTAACGTTTCATTTTTAGTAACTTTCCATTTTTAGTAACTTTCTATTTTTAGTAACTTTCTATTTTTAGTAACTTTCCATGGTTCATATTATATCTCAAATTTGAATTTCCAAGTCAAAGGGTGTACATATGATCAAACATCACATGGATAAGTCAAATGGTGATATTTGTGCATGAATAGGACATACTCATGTGTCACTTTCACACACATGCATGGTAAGTTCAAGAAAAGATGTCATTTATTTAATTTCAAGACTTATGGTGCATTTGGCTTGGGTTTGGGCGTCTAATATATAGAGGGGGAGGGATATGAACGAAATTTTTCACTTAAGAATATGAGATGGACGATAACTAAAGTTTACACGAAAAGATTTCGAGTTTCTGAGGTTCCGTTAGGTCAAAAACGCGAAAAACGCAATTTAAACAGTAAAGCGTAAAAATAAATATCGGGAGTGATCGTAAACTACGAAACACTTAGAAAAGATAAAATAACTCATATAATATCTAAACTAATGAATATCCGATGCCAGAACGCGTCCGATGACGTTTTTCAGATTTACGCGGGTTTACTTCCCGGTAAACCGCCAGATTCAAACGTAACGTATAAAAGTCAAAAATAATTGTCGAAAAAGTTTAAAATATTGACCTGAAAATCTCGGGGTGTGACATTCTTCCCCCGTTAAAGAAGCTTTGTCCTCAAAGCTTAAGACGTGGGTTCAGGATTAACGAAAAGATGAGGGTACTTTTTCTTCATTTGGTCCTCGCGCTCCCAAGTAAACTCGGGCCCTCGTCTCGAATTCCATCGGACCTTCACGATTGGAATGCGGCTTTGCTTCAGCCGTTTAACTTCTCGATCCATAATTTCAACTGGTTCTTCAATGAAATGGAGCTTGTCATCAATCTGGATCTCATCCAACGGAATAGCTAGGGGTTCGTCTACGAAACACTTCTTCAGATTGGAAACATGAAAAGTACTATGAACTCGGCTTAACTGCTCTGGAAGTTCAAGTCGATAAGCAAGCGTTCCCACTTTAGCAATAATCCTAAAAGGTCCTATATAACGAGGGTTCAGCTTCCCCCGTTTGCCGAAACGTATCACCCCTTTCCATGGCGACACTTTCAACATGACCTTGTCTCCAACCTCAAATTCTAATGGCTTACGCCTCCTATCGGCATAGCTCTTCTGCCTATCTCGGGCAGCTTGAATTCTCTTTTTGATTTGAATGATCTTCTCAGTTGTTTCATGAACAATTTCCGGACCAGTGAGCTGAGCGTCTCCAACCTCAGCCCAACAAATAGGCGATCTACATTTTCGGCCGTAGAGAGCTTCAAACGGTGCAGCCTTGATACTAGTGTGATAACTGTTGTTGTAAGAAAACTCCACCAAAGGTAGGTGTCTATCCCAACCTTTCCCAAAATCCATCACACAAGCACGTAGCATGTCCTCTAAAGTCTGGATGGTTCTCTCACTCTGACCATCAGTCTGTGGATGGTAAGCCGTACTCATATCCAATTGAGTACCTAGGGCTTCGTTCAGTGATTTCCAGAAATGAGAGGTAAACTTACTGTCTCGATCAGAAATAATCGAAACTGGCACTCCATGCCTCGAGACTACTTCCTTCAAGTATTGTCTCGTCAACTTCTCCATTGAGTCGGTTTCCTTCATTGGTAAGAAATGAGCAGATTTTGTGAGTCGGTCAACAATTACCCAAATTGTATCTTGACCAGTTGATGTCTTTGGTAACTTAGTTACGAAATCCATAGTAATGTTCTCCCACTTCCATACTGGGATCACAGGTTGAACCAACAAACCGGATGGTTTTTGGCATTCGGCCTTGACTTTGGCACAGGTCAAACATTTACTGACGTAGGTGGCAATCTCAGCCTTCATATTCGGCCACCAATACAGCTTCTTTAAATCTTGGTACATCTTGTCCGATCCAGGATGTACCGAATACTTTGACTTATGCGACTCGTGCATAATCAACTCTCTTATAAAAAAACGAACAAAGAAAAAAAAAAAAACAAACAAAAAAAAAAAAAGAAAAGGAAGAAAAAAACAAAAAAAAAAAAAAAAAAAAAAAAAAAAAGAATAAAAAAAAAAAAAAAAAAAGAAGAAAAAAAAAAAAAAAAAAGTCAAAAAAAAAAAAAAAAGAAAAAAAAAAAAAAAAAAAAAGTAAAAAAAAAACAGAAAAAAAAAGAAACAAATAAGAAAAAAAAAAAAAACGAAAAAAAAAAAAAAAAAAGTTTACCTCGACAAGGTATCCAACTTCTCCCATTCAAGCCTAATGTTCCATCAGCACGTGGCTCTAGCTTCTTAATCATACCACACAGATCTTATGTTCCATAATTCTCCTCCTTTCTCGCCTCAGCTTGAGCTTTTAAGATCTGCACAGGGAGGTTCAGACTAATCGTCATAACCAAAGCTCGAACTCGTAGTAGATTGATCCGTTCTTTTCGGCTCAAGGCATCCGCCACCACGTTCGCTTTTCCCGGATGATAACGAATCTCGCAGTCGTAGTCGCTCAACAGCTCTAACCATCTACGTTGTCTCATGTTCAACTCTTTCTGATCTAGAATATGTTGCAAACTCTTATGATCAGTGAACACAACGCATTTCGTGCCGTACAAATAATGTCTCCACATTTTGAGAGCAAACACTACAGCTCCAAGCTCTAAGTCATGTGTAGTGTAATTCTTCTCATGAATCTTAAGTTGGCGTGACGCGTAGGCTATGACCTTCTTCCTTTGCATCAAAACTGCGCCCAATCCTTTACGAGAAGCATCACAGTAAACCACGAAGTTTTCACTACCTTCGGGTAAAGCCAAAATTGGTGCACTACACAACTTCTGCTTCAACAGTTGAAATGCAGCTTCTGCCTTTTCACTCCAATCAAACTTCACGTTCTTTTGAGTCAGCTTCGTCATAGGCTTGGCAATTTTTGAGAAACCTTCGATAAATCGTCGGTAATAGCCAGCAAGACCTAGAAATTGACGAATCTCTGTCGGAGTCTTGGGCGATGCCCAATCCTTGATTGACTCAATCTTAGTTGGGTCCACGTGAATGCCTTCACTATCAATCACGTGACCAAGAAATTGTACCTTCGACAGCCAAAATTCACACTTCAAAAACTTGGCGTACAATTCCTCCTTCTTAAGCAACTCCAGGATTAACTTAAGGTGTTCTGCATGCTCTTCTTCGCTTCAGATCCATGAATACCTGTCTTTGGAATGTCTTCCTCTCAAACTCTGAGTTGGTGATAACCAGATCTCAGGTCGATCTTAGAGTAGACTCTTGATCCTTGCAACTGATCAAACAGGTCGTCGATTCTCGGAAGTGGATATCGATTCTTCACAGTCAGCTTGTTCAGCTCACGGTAATCGATACACATCCGAAAAGATCCATCTTTCTTTTTAACAAACAAGACCGGGGCTCCCCAGGGTGAGGAACTCGGTCTTATAAATCCCTTGTCAGAAAGTTCTTGTAGCTGAGTAGACAATTCTTGCAGTTCCGTCGGTGCTAATCTATACGGGGCGCGTGCCACAGGTGCAGCACCAGGGACCAAGTCGATTTGGAATTCAACTTGTCGCGTAGGCGGTAATCCAGGCAAGTCTTCTGGAAAAACCTCCGGAAAGTCCCGTACAGTCGGCACGTCCTCAAGTCGCTTCTCCTCTGACTTGTCTTCGGTTTCCTTCTTCGTAACTTGTGCCAGAAAAATTGGGCAACCTCTCTTAATATATTTCTGAGTTTTAGTGCACGATATAATGCCCAATCTTCGACTTCTTTCCCTTACCACTTCTATCACCTTGAACTATCAAAACTTCGTCTCCATAGGGAATCCGTACAATCTTTTCATCGCAAACAATCACCGCATGATGATTTGCTAACCAATTCATGGGATGATGACGTCGAAACTACCAAGTTCTACGAGCATTAGGTCAATATTAAATGGGTGACCTAACAATCCTAACATACAACCTCTAAGCACAGTATCAGATCCTATTAGCCTTCTGTTAACTAGCTCAATAGGGTACTTAATGTCTATGATAGATGGGACGATGTCACTTAGAAGGATAAAAACTGTGCATGGGTACGGAATTTCTGTTGTCTTGGTTCTAGGTACTTGCAATAATTATGTCCTTTTCCTTATTCCATGACCATTAGAAACTTGGACGATGAAGAAATTATCTAACTTTCTTGATTCTATCCCAATGAATGAGGATAAGTCTATTATGTTCTAAAATCTTAAAATCCGTAATTACCGTGACTACAAATCCCTGGTCAAATGACCAATCTTTCCACAACTTCTACACTTTACAGTGCATGGCCCAACATGGTGTAACTTGCACTTGTTGCAAAGAGGGTGAGGTCCAACATAAACCCGACCTTCATTACCACCAGCCGTATAGGCTCTGGCCACATTTGATCCTCCAACATTCTGCCTCTTGAACTGGGGTTGTTGTGCACGGTTGTCTCTTTGATTGCTCTCAAACTTTCTTTTGTTCTCAGCACTCCTAATTGCATAACCTTTCAACTTTTGGTCCATCAAACTGTTAGCCAACCGAATTGCATCCTGGAGTCTCGTTGGTTCAGCAGACATCACATTCCCTTGAATGTTGTCAGGGAGACCTCCAACATACCTCTCAATTTGGTCTTCTTCTCCTGGAACCATTCTAGTACACAACAGAGTCAACTCTTGAAATCTCTGAGTATAAGCAGCCAAATCATTGTTCTTCACAGTCAAGTTCCACAATTCAGTTTCCATTTTCTGTATCTCGTTCCTTGGACAATACACTTTCGTCATCAACTTCATAAGATCTCTCCATGTCATAGCAAATGCAGCATCAACTCCAACTGTCCTTTTGTGTGAATTCCACCAAGTTAATGCACTATCTAGCAAAGTGCAAGTGGCATACTTAACTTGATACACCTCTGGACAATTGCTGATGTGGAACACTGTTTCCATCTTCTCAAACCATCTTGTCAAACCAACAACTCCTTCAGTCCCTTTGAATTTGAGCGGTTAACACTTTATGAAGTCTTGATAGGTACACACACGAGCAACTGGCATTGCACCTCTACCATTCTCATTTGGATTTCCGTTTTCATTGTTTTCTCCATCTCCATTTCTACCATTTCCATTATCGCCATCACTACCATTTTGGCTTTAATTTTCGGTCTCGAGAGCGTTAGCAGCACGGGTTGCCTCATAGTTGGCCAATGCCTCAGCCACTCGTTGGGCAATGAGCTCTTCGATTACTTCAGAGGTCATTCCAGAACGTGTGATAGTCATGTCCTATATACCAGACATAACACATGATGAGATTCGAAATGATCTATGGCGACTTATAATGAGAATTAAATACATAATATGAAATACAATATAATACATCACGTTTGCCAGATGAGTAAATAACAGTATTGTGTTTAAGATGAACACACTATGGAATAGTAGAATAAGAATTCATTATATATTATATATATATATATATTTATATATATATATATATATATATATATATATATATATATATATATACATATATATATATATATACATATATATATATTAATCGAATTTGGTTACAATCAACCCATGACGGGGTTCTTGAATTACAATATTTCTACTACTAACATCTAGACCTAGCCATCGGTCTAATGTCCTACATAACCATGGTACTACGAAACTAATGGCGGAATCCTAAACGCCTCTCAACACACGACTCCAATCTCCTAAGTCTCCTCCAAGCATTATCATGATCCCTACGAATATGACGAAACTCCTCCTGCGAAAGTGTCATGTGATGACGAAGACTGTCAAACCGATCTCTTTTGGTATCAAACAATGCTCAACCCTTAAGGTTCTCTCGTTCCTAACCTCCTAATCCTTATCAGTCACAACCACTCTCTCTCTCTCTGTAGCATCAACTGACCAGCCTCTAACTGTCTCTGAGCAGTTCAAAACTCTCCTGTCTTCCTAATAACCAGCAGCAATCTCCACTCCCATACCTATACCATCCTCAGTATCAACTCCAACTCCATCACTAATACCCAAATTTGTAGCAGCCTCTGCATCAGCAGTACCAATCTCCATATGCTCCTCTCTGCTATCTTCGGGTGAGTTATGAATCTCTGAACCTCTTGCGAGGTGGTAAAGGATTAGCATGAAGCTATCAACCTCGAAACAGGAGTAGATGATGATACGAAAGTAGTAGGGGATCTGCATCTCTTGCGAGATGGTCTAGCAGAAGGTGAAGATGAATCCAATGACCTCTCAAAAGATGAATCTAGAGATGACTATGACGTGTGGTGGGTAAGGAAGTAGACAATGTGCAGACTCCAATGTCTAAAGCTCACTATATCATGGAGTCATAACAGAGGGATAAACCCAACATAGGTGATGCAACTATGTTCGATGGTCCTGGAATGAGACTGACTGATGCATTGCATCCTAAAGAATTGAAACTTGATGATGTATAACATTGAATCTGAAGGTGAACTGAAGAAGAATCTATGACGAATCCGAGAGGAACCAAAGAAGATGAGTCTAAAGTAAAATCTAGGAATAATGACAATTGATGAACGTGCGATACACGTCTCCTTGAAAGTCTTACGAGCAAGAAAATGTCAACTCTTTCCTCGCAGTCAACAATTACGCGATCCATTAGGGTGGGTGTGGTATGGTCGACGAAAGGGTTAGGACTTACAGAGTTAGAAAAGAATCGCTGGCCGTCGACGAATCCTAGGTGGGGCAACAACAGGGGCAAGGGAACTCAGTGATAGTGCAAGAGTGTAGGAGATGTGTCCCGACGGTGTGGATGGGCCTAGATTGGACCTGTCCTCACTCAACACCATGCATCATGAACGGTACGAGACTCATTCCTTTGGGTCTTGCTCAGCATGTCGGACTCATGTCTCCTTCCGTGTCATAAAGCTCAAGAAGGTGAAACCAATGGTAACTCGGTGCTAGGGGTAAGGAACCTTTTGATGGACCAGAATAGAGAAGATGAATATCCACAAATCCAGCACTCCGACAGGTGATGGTGACATAAAATGCTCCTCTCTGGTGCAACTAAGGGATCAGCGGACCAATTGTGTGTTTACAATAGCAACCTCAACAGGAACCAAGGATAACGGGGATAATGGCAAGAATAGCGCTGAAAAGAATCACTCGCGGGACATCAGAACCCACGCTATCCCTTTATTACCCGTTTTATAATTGATATTATTTTATTTAATTATAATCAGGATGATCAGACGAAATGGAATAACAGAAGTTGCCATAACCTGCTCCAACGATATAAACGTTGTATATCTATAAATTAGTCTTTCTATTGAACCCAGGTTAATCGAGCGTATGCAATGCCGAGAAAAAAGTATGATGCAAAAATATGCCAAATCTAACGTCCCCAAGAATGATTTTTTACTAACACAATATGGCAAAATGTTGTATTACGTCATTATGGAAATTCGATATTAATCAATATTTTTATATATATATACATATATATATATACATATATATATATATACATATATATATATACATACATATATATATATATATATATATATATATATATATATATAATATGCTATTATTATTATTATTAGATATAAATAAGCATGTAAGAACATCGTTAGGATCACATACTGGTTATAGACCATACCTAGTATAGGCTACCTGGTTCACTATTAACCTTAAGCTCGGGATTCCAATTTGTCACACCCTAATGAGGCCTGGACAGAATACGTGTTCTAGAGGAGCGTGACGTCAATTGCATAATTGCACAAGATCAAGTAAAAGACCACTATATGGATGTTTAATAAAACATAACTCGTTGCTTTGGATAAATCAAAATATTCTCTATACAATATTCTTAACATAAATGAAATAGTTTTAGCGGAAGCTTAAGACAAATACAGCGGAATCATAATATGTTTTTAAGACAACGAGTATTTAAGTTTAAAGATAAACATTCTTAAAAGACAGCCAGCAATGCATGCAACATCAAATAGCACTTCAAGAACAATCCAGTAATCGCATGAGAAACAAACATGCTTAAATAAAAACAATCAACATAAAGTTGGTGAATTCATAGGTTTGATTGATGTAAGGTAGGACCATAAGATTTTAAAAATGATGTGACTATTATAACAAATACAAAATCACATGAAAAGTATTTACGTTGCGCTAAGCTCATGACACCGATGCTAAATTAGGAGATACATATAATATGCAAGTGATGATATTGCCCTACAGATGTCTGACCAAGACACCCCAAAGAATTCCTGACATGAAATATATCTGTTTGTTCATCGACACAAAAACAAGTAAGTGCTTGCTTACCTGGATAGGGATAATTAGTCTCAAATAGATCTATTTATAACATTCGCGCTTACTTAACCAATCCCATTGGTCATAGGTAATTAACGGTTCATGATGGTTCAGGAATGATAGTGGTCTAATCGCTACTTAGGCAACACGTAAATAGGAAATGATAACTAAAAACACTTGTTGTTGGGAATTGAAGGCTTCTGAAGTTACTATTGTTAGTTTTGGAAGCTAATATTGTTGGTTCAAGATTATGCTGCTGTTGAAGTTTAAAGAAAACAGTCTAAGTTATTAGTACTGCTAGCTATAATAGTTAGTGCTGTCAGTACATTGTTAGTACTGCCAGTATAGTTAGTACTGTTTGTTAATGCTTAGTGTTGTTAGTCTTCGAATAGTTAGGTAACTGCTATTATGATATGCATGAGTTAATTAGGAATAGTTTGATTATCATTATACGCGTTGTGTAGCCCATTAGGGTTTCCTTTAGTGTATAAGGAAAAACCTAAGGCCTAGATCATGAGTATATTTTAGTTCTTTCATAGTTTTTCATAGCTTCAAAGGGTTGTAAACCCTAACACTTGTCAAGAGTTGTTCGTGTTAATATATTGAAGCTTATTGTTTTGGTTATATTTTTGTGTGTTAAAAATTCATTATTGTTATTCTTCTTAGTGGTATAAACTAGATTCCGCATAGTTTATATCATACACTCAAAGTTTCAATCTTAGTGCCTTTGGATTTATCCAAGGATACTAAACCTTACATCAAGCTAAGGAGTTCAAGATCTGTTCATTAGGATCAACAAGTGGTATTAGAGCTTGTTGTAAAGCTTTGAATAAGAAGATACCAACAACACAATCGGTGTTGATGGTGATTTTCTTGAATGGTGGGTCTTCGGTGTCAGATTCAGAGTCAGATTTTTCATCGGCGGTCATTGCCATGAATTCATCAAATTTAGCAAAGATTTCTTCTTTGAGAAGGGTTCCTTCGATGGAATGGAGGATTTTACTACCTTCATCTAGAAGAGCATCGAAGTCTTCTTCTAAAATTTCATCGATAACATCGATATTAAAACAGGTATCATCGTTTGAATAAGAGTGTTTCCTCGCAGAATCAATATTGAAGATCATTCGTTCAGTCCCAACTCCAAGATTGAGTTGTTTCTGTTTAACTCAAATAACTACGTCAGTAGTGTGAAGAAATGGTCGTCCCAAAATGAGAGGAAAGGTGAATTTAACAACCTCAATGAGCATATTTTCAGCTATTCCAACAAGGTATTGGAATGATCTGTCGGCTAATCTCACGCTCATTTTGGTAGGTTTAAGGGTTTCAAGAGATGGTTTTGCATATAAGGAATATGACATAAGGTTAATGCTAGCACCAAGATCGGCTAAAGCATTACAGGAAAAAGTCTTGTTGAAATTACATGTAATAAGGAAACTTCCAAGGTCTCCAAGTTTTGGTGGAACTTTATTCTGGATCATCGCTGAACTTTCATCGCTAAGGAAAGAGGCAGAAATTTGTTTGATTCTATGCTTGTTGCTTATGAGTTCTTTGAGAAAATTTCCATAGTTAGGCATTTCGGTTAAGACGTCGACAAGAGGTACGTTGATTTGAATGTATCGGATCATGTCGAGGAATTTTCCGTATTGGGCTTCCATTTTCTCTTTCCTTAGACGTTGAGGATACGGGATTTTTCATTTGTGTGGTTTGGGTAACGGAGTTTCTTTGGCTGGTTTATGGGTTTTGTTGAGAATCGTTTTGCCCATCTAGGATTAGTTTTACGAATAACATTAACAAGCAGCGGAACAATAAGAACAATAAAGCTATTCAACAAGGTTTTACTAGTAAACATTGAATCCTTCATTATATTTGATCAGAATAAATGAGACTACATCAACTATCTAATAAACTAACTACTACTACTACTAAACGTGTATACACACACGCTTTTGCTAGACTCTCATTGAGAAGTCTGCTATTCTATTCTATTCTGGATCTGTAAACTACATACCTTAGACCTCCTTTTATAGTATAAGGAGTCAAGGTTTACATGGAAACTAATAATGATAATAATGATAAAATCAATTGGTTATTCAATCATTATCTTTGACCAAATCTTTCAATTCTTATCTTTTGTAGTATTCTTTGACTACAACTTTGGTCCTTCATGTTTCCATCTTGTTTCATTCATGTTTTGTCTTATCAACTCAAAATATAATTCCCAACAATCTTCCCCTAGTTGATAATGATAAAACCCAATAAGCACGAACTTCCCCTGAAGTTGATATACGAATGAAGCTTCCCCTTAATCCATGCTATATCACCAAGAATCATCAAGATGCAAATCATCAAATCCTCTTCCCCTTTTTGTCATCATCAAATAGGGGTCTTCTGTAGATGAGCAACTTGTAAACATTTCCCCTTCAGTGGTACATGTAGATGGTTAAACATGTTAACAATAAGCTTCCCCTAAAAGTATGCTAACCATCTCTTGAATCTCGAACTCAATAGGCTCCAAATGCTAATTATTTATGAAGAAAAACGAGCCATAATATCATCGTCTATTCGAGATCCAAAACCGTGAGTTATCCGATATCTGATAAAGTTAGCGGTATAAACTAGCGATATCGAATAGAACCAACGGTACAAACTGAGCAACACTAGCGGTATTAATCAAACTACCATTTAGTGACACTTTTTCTGTTACAAATTTGTACCTAAACCGTCTCTGAGCTGTCACTGATCTGTCGCTTATCTGTAGCTGAACTATTACTTAATACTACCAGAATTAACCTTGTTGCCACCATAATTAACCTTCAACAAGCAGTATTAATCCCGTATACAACCAGAATTAACCTCCTGTACTTGTATACGAAAATCCAAAGATCCAGCCCAAGTATGAAGAAGTCTATAAAATCATATCCCTACAAATCAGGACGCATTAAGATCATACCAAATCTGTTGCCATATAATCCACGTCCAAGAATATGGGTCAATTCCATATCACGTCCTGATTTTCTTCTCCATAAAACCAGCAACACAATCAAACAAGTCCAAAATATAGGAATTAATCACGGGAGTCAAAATTTAATCCCTAATTATCTGCAACCAATACAAACTAGTGCATATTCCAAACCGTAACTGCTCCTACAAAACTCGCATACCATAACAAAACCAATTCCAAATACGTACCAAAATCAAGCAGCATCTCACGTATCCCATAAAACTTCCACAATATACGTACAATATATGGAAACAAAATGATATTCGCATCCTTCAGATCATATCGATCAACAACAGCGAATTAATATTGATAGTACAATCCTTTTCAAGCAGTACTAACCTATCAATAAAAAATTCATACCTTCTGTTCATTAAATAGGGTTTGCTCAAAACCTGCTGCTATAAACCTTGAACCTTCAATTCGATACCTGCTCCTTTTTAACACCGAAACAAAAACCTTCTTTTTTTCTTGATGCCTGTTAAGTATCCAGACGACGCCCTTTTAGTGACACTTTTTCAGTCACTAAACTGTCACTTTGGCAGCCATATATGTAACGAGCAGAATTAGGGTTTTAATGATCTCTGCTTCATTCCCAAAAACAAACACGAACACTTTAAAAAAAAATACCCTTTAAAAGTGTCGCAAAAACTCTAAAAACACCATAAATCGATCATAGACCAAACAAAAAACTTCGACTTCTTCACATCATCAAGTCGACTTTAAATACACCTTGTAACATCCTAGATATCAAGAGCAACCCGCTCTGATACCAACTGTTGAAACCTAATGGTAGGCTTCATAGATTGTTTTGCCCATCTAGGATATAATAACATTGAGTGATATAAAGCACAACGGAATAACAAATAAGAACATCAATGTTATCATAAGGTTTTCTTTATTCATACTAATAAACTATAAACTATTCGACTTTAATCAGTCGACTATGCTACCTAGATAACTAACTATTACATAAACTAATAAGCTAACTATTAGACTCTCATTGGAGAGATCTAACTATGATGGATGCTTAAAACTATTCACCCTACCTCTCTTTATATACTAGAGAGGCTAGGGTTTACAAGAAAACCTAGCTTTGATAAGAAGCTAACTTGATATTACACATTAAGTCCTTGTTGTTTCATCTTTCTTCTTTTCTTCATATGTGATTTTGTAATCATCAAAATTCAAATCCCAACAGGTAATAAAGGGTTAGGATAGACATAGGATACACATTTAATGGTTGTTAACATAAAAACACAAAACAAATAGTCTAAAGTAATCTAATGTTGTCATAACCAGCCAATGTCCATCCATGGGTCCAAGAGTCAAAGTCTGGAAATGTAATCTTCAATAATAGGCTACTAGCTCCATTCTTCATGAGTAATTGGATGACTTGGTATAATAATGGGCTACTAGATCCATTTCACAGAGATGTTTTGGTGCAATTTTGGGCTACTAGCTCTATTTTTTTAATATTTTATTTTGCACCATCTTTACATTTTTAGCACATGGGTGGCCATTTGTTGCACCCTCTTTTCTTCATTGTTAATATGCAAATTCT
>BQNB010057073.1:6327-38376 GCA_026074375.1 Tanacetum coccineum
ATCCGGTGTAGGCACACGTCAAGTAATTCAATGCTGAGGGTGTCCAGGTGGGGACATCCGGTGTAGGCACACGTCAAGTAATTCAGTGCTGAGGGTGTCCAGGTGGGGACATCCGTTGTAAGCACATGGCCATTGTTTATGTTAGCGCCTTAGTTTCATGAACTTAGAATAATGGTAATCATGGTTTTATACACACTTGAATAAAGTGGCAATACATGCTTTGGATATTTGTGATCCAACTTTGACACGCACATTTTGGGACTATTTGGGGATAGAAATGGTCTTGCATATTTTATTGTTAATTGATTTCTAAAAATCATACATACATTTTGGAAGGACATTTAAGGATTTAAATGGTCACACAATTATTTTATGATACTGTAGTGGAGACAGTAGTTACTCAAACGTTTTTATATGACACTTAATGATACAGTGGGCAGATACATTTATTGGAACTAACGTTTATATTTACAGAAACCTATTATGAACTCACCAACTTTAATGTTGACACTTTTAAGCATGTTTTTCTCAGGTAAATTATATGCTCGGATTTCTTGAAGTGTATTGGAGTCTTTACATTCAAAGCTTTTCATTGTGATGCAATTATGGGACATTTGTTATATCAAATTCAGATGTTGATTAAATCAACGAGATTGTTTTACAAACGACACATTTAGAGGTCGTTCTCTTGTATCTAGCGCTGTGTATTATGAAGTAGCACCCCAAGTGGTATTCCGTTGCGTTGTCATATTTTTGGGGGTGTTACAGATGGGATAACCAAAAGGTAAAGTATACTACTGGATCATTTGTTGGTAAGGCTCTCACGTGGTGGAACTCTTAGATCCACACACGAAGCCGAGAGGCCGCTGTTAGAATGTCATGGGAAGACTTTAAGAATTTGACAAGAGAGGAATTTTGCCCGGTCAATGAGATGCAAAAACTAGAAATTAAGTTTTGGAACCATGCCATGGTCAGGGCTGGCCATGCTGCGTACACTGATAGGTTTCATGCATTGGCTAGGTTAGTTCCCCATTTATCAAGTTTTATATTTATATTTTGCTGACTATAACTAAAACAACACTTACAAGCAGTATACCCGATCAGATGTAGCTTCGTTGGTAAGTAGGGTGTCGATCACTAAGAGCGAGGGCGTTAATCTTTTGTTCTATCAATATTTTGGTTAACTAAATTAAATCAATTTAAACTATGTTAATTCTAATCTATGTTAAACCTATGTTAAACCTAGTTCTAACGGATAAGGGAGGTTTTCAGTCTGAGAGACTGGCACAGGTTTGGTGGTAACTTATAATCAATTTAAAACACAATAACACATGCAAGCAGATAATCAAAAGATAGAAGAGCGGTCTAGCCAATTATAAGAAAACTGTATTAACCATGATTAATCCAATTAAAATGCAGGTTTGTTTATTTTAGTGCAATGAGTGCTTATTTCGAGGCGATATATCATTCCAAGATTTAGGCGGGACTTCTTCCTAAAACCTAGACATGTAGAATTTTGTCCCAATTAAATGCATCCGCATAAAGCATCCTACTGGCTGATTATAATCTATCTTAGGAGATTAATAATGGTGATCTTATTAAACCTTAGCTTATGGAGACTTTACCCTCTCACTGCTTAACGGCTCTTTATATACTAGTAGTCCACTGTCCGAGTCTTTACCAAATGAATCAGTATGTTATTTGTTGATCCAAGTCACCTGCTAGTCTAACTTGTTCACATTAACCAATGGTAAAGATAGGTCATTAATTGTGATCCTATTATTCTAGCTTAACTTGGTCTATCTCACTAGATCCAGTTGAATGAGTAGGTCGCATACAAAAGCAGGTAAACAAGTATAAATTGATAAACATAAACAACGATCAATGATAAATTAAGCAATCAATATAAACAAACCAAAAAATTAAATCTTCATAAACATGGCTAATACCCAAGGGTATTATCCCTTAACCATTGTAATTAGTACAAGAATAATCAATCAACCAAGGTAAACTAACCGAGTTAAATGAATGATACCAAAAATCTAATGATTATTAGAGTATAGGTGATTACACGATGTTTCCTATGGAATTAGAAGCTTTGCTAGACCTCTTCTGCTCTTCTTGTCTTTTGAAAATCGACTTTTGTGGTTAAGGTATCAAAAATATGATCAATTTTCTATTTATAGTGTCTTTAATTTCTTCGATACGACGTATTAGTTGAGATCAATACATGTAACTAATTCGCCCAATTGCTCGGTCGTGATGAGTATTCTATCATAAGCTTGGCAAGGATACATATCTCTACTACTAAAGCTAAGGAGTAACAAGTTTATAAAGGTAAATTAGGTTTAAAAAGGCTTAAAGGGTTTGATCACGCTTTTTAATCTCTATCGATACCAATATTCTAGAAAAGGTGACAAAATCACACATACACACCCTTAACGATGGGATAGACACATATGACTGCATTCGAACCTTAACTCGATTAAGCTAAAGAATATGACTAGTAGTCTTCACCAAAAGTCATAAACCAGCAAGGGTGACAAACCACATATACACATCCATAATGATGGAATAGACATACATGATTGCATTTAATTCCCTCACTCGAGTAAAACCAAGAGTTAGGATGAAGAGTTATATAAGGTATGGATCTTCTAATCATTTCACCAAAAAGTAATAACCCAACATCGCGGACAAAATCACACATACATGGCCTTCACGACGGAATAGACATATGTGATTTCTTGCATCGTCATTGGAGTAAAACCTAAGGGTTAGGGATTAGGAAAGGGAAATCATTGTTGTAAAATAAAATATACAAACCAAATAGATTAAGTCCATACAAATAAGGTACGAGTTTCTAGATACTTTCCCGACTGAACCCATAATAAAGACACAAATCGTGGTTTACTCCATGTTTAGTAGACACGAAACACACTCAAAAAAAAGACAAGTGTGTTTGTTATATGATTTCAAAGATATGACTGTGATGTTGGATTATCAAATGTAGATGAATGTAAGAGGCGTGGGATTTGATGTGTGAGAACGGAATGGAAAAAATAGGGGCGGATGTTTTCTATCAAAGGTGATTAGGTTAAATGAGGAAAATTAGGGTTGTACTAATATATAATGTTGGTTTTGGGTTGGATGAATAACTACCCAAGTTATATTGTGTTATGGGTCACGATATTGGATTGATATTTAAGTACAAGATCCAAAAATTTTAAGCTTAATTCTTATAATCTGAATTTTTGATCTTATGTGCTAAATATTTGGTGCTAGTAGTTGGTTAATGATTATAGTCGGTGTTTATAATGACAAAGTGACAATTTATTAAGTGATGAGACTGGGATCGATCTTCATAAAGAATCATTGGAACTTACATTTTAAAGGCTAGATTTGATATGTAATTTATAATTGACTACGGAGTTGATTGGGTATCACTTATTTGAGATTGAAGTTGGATTTCACAGGGGTTTGTATCTTTTATCTTGAGAGTCGGGTTGGATGGATGCAATGACTTCATTGATAACTTGCTGGGCTTACCATTTAAGATGACGACTTGGATTATCTAGTGATACTGACTGAAAGGAGTTCGTTGTCGTGCTCATAGTGTTATAACTAATCACTTAAAAGTTTTACGTTGTACTGCTTAGGTCACAATTAACAGACGTATGTTGGTAATCGCAAGAGGTGATGAAAGTCTCATACTTTGTCAGGTGGGTATAAAGTACTTAGAGATTTGATTTTTACCACAAATTCTCTACATTGTTCTTCCAACATTAGTGCAAGTTTAAGTCACAAGAACGGGGAATTCTACTTCAGTTTCAAGTTTGGTATATTGGGTTTACTCCATCAGTGGTTACTTCAAATAGCCTACAACATGGTTGGTAAAAAGATAGTCAGAGAGAGTTTATGAGTAGAGATTTGATCAACAATTGATTCTCACGGGATTGATTTAAGCTAATTTATTCTTCACATAAGATTTCAAGTATATGTGCGTACAAAGTGTTGCTGATTCTGAGGTATCGAAACCATCAAGGGGAAGAGAATTATATACATCATATAGTCTATACCTTTCCTTCATGTTATGCTATGCCGAGAAGACGAATGTCATAACTGTAGAGAAAATCAGTGCCTTATCTTGTGGCTTTTGGGGGTATTATTTCAACCACATAGGGGAATAGATGTCTTGTTATTTTTAGTATGCATCATTTGAGCTTCCAAAGGGAAGAGATATGAGAAGAATTATTCAAGGGTTGACGAAGATTTCATTGTGAAACCATTTAAAGGTTTCCCCGAAAGGTATTCACTAAGCTTATTATATAATAAGCTTAGTCGTAGTAATTTTTGTTTTTGTGGTACATAATCAATTTGATGTGCAACTTCTTATTCATAGCTTGTAACAAAATTTTGAAATGTTTCCAAGAAGGGGTTGCTGGTTGGGGAGAAGTATGAGAGCTTCTAAAAGACGACATATGCGACATGATAAGGGGAAAGTGATTGAGCTTTCTCCTTCGATACAGAATGTATGTTCATGCCTATTACAGCTATTTCTCCTATAAGATACTACCAAAGATGATTCATGTTGGAGTGCAAACTTGAAGTCAAAGGCATATAAGGACATCATCAGGCATTGGAGCTTCATGGAAGCTACTCTTTTTCTTATTCATATGTATTGTAAGAAAAATATTGTAAGTATTCCATTTATCGTTGCTATGGGGGAAGATTGTTAGGAATTATTTAAGTGA
The DNA here is from genome assembly GCA_026074375.1 of Tanacetum coccineum. Classification (NCBI taxonomy): domain Eukaryota; kingdom Viridiplantae; phylum Streptophyta; class Magnoliopsida; order Asterales; family Asteraceae; genus Tanacetum; species Tanacetum coccineum. Next base: position 11,082 of record BQNB010057073.1, read on the forward strand.
TGAAATTTATGAATTACCATAGTTTACCATACATTACATAGCAGAGACTAGAATAGGCATTATTGTATAGTTGTGAGGTGTATAGGATATATATATCCCTCCATGGCTTTCATGGAGGGGTGAGACTCTTGTAACATTTTCACTTCATTAATACATTTTGTTTCTCTTTCTAGATATGGCTATCTCATGGTTTGAGTCTTCCTGACCCCCCAGATATATGATTATTTAGATCTTACAAGAATCCCTTAGCCCCACGACTAATCCTTTAACATTGTCTTACTATCAATGAACCTAAGAGATTTTTGGTATAAGCAATTTAGTCTTATTAGATGATAGACTTAGCTAAATCATGACACACTCAACTTAGCATTCAATGAAAATCACGAGATTCATTCGTATTGTTGCATACTAATGCAACCTGTCTGTAACACCCCCATCCAATTTAAGGACATTGGGATTGCGTATAACGGAATTAGCAATTGGGGTGTTACTAAATAGACCATTCACCAAGATATAGAAAAACGACCCAAATGAGATCGTTTTACAATCATGTGTTCATGATATCGGAGTAAAACGGTTTTAGTTCCCCACAGAATCCACAACCATAACCATTACAACATTTGAAAAAACTTTTGTTTCAAATTAAAAGACCTTGTTTTTAGAACAACTTACGACATTTGTTTTTGAAAGACAAGCAACAACACAGTAGTCTTTCACCAAATCATCACACGCCTTACACCTCCATGCCATGGTGCTTCAACTTGGTTTACCTGAGATAAAAACTGTTTAAAACGTCAATAACAATGTTGACTGAAAATCATAGAGTTTAAAATAATTCAATAAGTAATAATCTTTTGAAGACACATAATTAGTTCTCGGGAAAACAAAAGCAACGAATGCTCTGTATAGCAACTTATTGTCTTTCAGCAATAAGCTCATGACAAGAACGTTAGCAACACATCATGCCATTTCATATGTTAATGTGCCCAACAAGGTATTATTTTCATATACCTATTACTTCTAAATACAAAATATCCGTTTGACAGGGTGTTCACAAGGATTCCAACCGGACAGGGTGTCAAAACACAGTAGATCTATTCAATGCATTAGCATTTACCTCACAAGATGATTAAGGTTCATGAAATAAGGGACTTCGACAATAACTACTTATGCAGAAACAATCTCATATTCGGGTCCAGCATACCATAAATCATATGTGTTTGATTTTATAAAACAAACATGTATCCCCCTCGTGGGTTTATAAAGCAATCAAAAGAATTATATGCAAGGCTATGAACTCACCTTAAGCAAAAGATCCAATTCAATCAAATCAACAAGCTCAAATAGCTTCACGTCTTAACCACGACCTATATAATACATATATAGCGGTATGTGACTAAAAGTATAATAACTCATATAATGCATACTTGCATCTATATATATTACTATTATATATATACAATCATGTACTACAATCTTTAAGTGAGATGCAAAACATTTCACTTTGACGCACTAACAATATCATGACACTTTTCCACAAAGTTTCCATTTTTAGATAGTTACCGAAAGTAAGTATAATATAATCCAAACTTCATAATTCGTTATCAATTAACTAACATTACTAACCCTTTGCTCATTATAGACTATATTCAAAAGTATACGCAAGTTTGACTTTCAAAAGTCAAACTTTGTAGTTGACTTTTTACCCCAAAAATAACCAAACTTGACTCGGCCGTAAAACGTTCATTATTAAGAGTTACGTGATGATCCACCTAGTGAAACGTAGCTAAAGGGGAACACTATCACTTGACATTATCAAAAATAACTTTCAAAAATTTCTCAACTCGCTACGGGTAAGTCAAACTTTCTGGTCAAACTTGGTCAACCCAAAATCTATCAAAATGACATTTTTGACATATCCGACTATCAAATACATGCTTTGCTATCCATATTTAATCTATACCAAACCTTCCAAATTTGTCAATAACCAAACACCACTTCCAACTAATTTCCGACATGAATCTTTTATAGGCAATTAATCATATAACATGCAATATACACAAATTAACCAACACATAAACATAAATGAAGCTCATAATGTTTAAGGGAAATCCAAACATCCTGGTTTCCTTTGTTTGCTCTTGAAATCGGACGCAACCCAATACAATCCAAATAAACCTTTTTTCAATCAACCAACTTTAATACAACACTAATCTAGATATTTTGAACACCCCTCTTATACATGAAAATGCAAGAACACACCAAAATTTTAACTTCTCAAATCTTATTGCATGTAGGATTTTAACAGTGGGATTTGTAGCTCTTGAAATAAGGATTAATAATATATAAACGGATTTAATTGCATGTCAGAAAATTGATCGGAAAGTGGTGGTGAAGGGTGGCCGGTTCATGGAGCTAGGGATGAGGAGGAAGAGAGTGATTTTTATTAAAAAGTTATAAGTGTGTGTGTGAGAGGTTCTATTTATAGAAAACAAGTTTAGCACTTTGGCAATTTTAGTCCTTCCATCCTTAAGCCTTTTTAAAACTAGTACAAAGCATCTTGTGATAATAAAATTCGGCCAAGACTACGGGGGTACACCTCCTGTTAGTAAATTTATTTAAAGCGTCCACTAATTTTACTTTAAAACGTTTAATAAAACATTAAACCACGTAAAACACAACCTTTAAACATGATTTTTACAAAAACTCAGGAAAACGCAGTAAAATACAAAAATAACATAATCACGCTCTCGGAGCAACAATAATTTTTTTTTTGACTTTCTTAGATGCTAAAAACGAATAGAAATCAATACGGCTTAAATTCCCTATAAATAGAAGTTTTCATCAAACCTTATATAGCATAAACGACTATAATTAATTACGTAGCAAAAATAATAACGTTGACCTGAAACTAGGGTTGTTACACTGTCATTCTTCAAAAATGATGGTTCTTACCTTCTTGCTTAATCTTGCCAATTTTAGAAAATTTTGCTATTAAATTACGAACCTAATTACGGGTATTTAACCATTAATTTAAAAAGTTTGTGATTAGATAAAAGACCCTCCGAGTCACCATATTTAATTATTTAGAAAAGTTCTATTTTGTATTTTTTCATGTAAAATTTTTATATCCTACACTTTCTCGGTTATGTTACAAACCCTAGTTATCAGATTTTGGAATCTTACATTCCACATTAGGTAAACTGGTTCTTTCATCGTTTATGAAAACTACCCTGCTTGGTCATAGACAATCGATTTTCATATCCTATCTTAGCTAGGATCCTTACAAATCGATCACAAGGGTTGGGAAAAACATAGATTGTCTTGTATTGTTCCTGAGCTATTCTTGTTTAATATATGATTAATTGGTAACTAGGGTTTCAATTATGGTTTTAATCATAGATTTAGTAATTTACAACTATTCCCAAAATACCTAAAACGAAATCTATATCGTAAAACAGTAAAACTTGCAAACAAGAGTTTGGGTTTTTTTCTTGATTGATATAAGGTCTTCTTTTTACGTTAACTTGAATTAGGGTTTCCTTAAGGTTTAATCCTGGATCCCTTGTGTCCTCGTAAATTTAACTTTAGGGTTTAGAGAAACCTAACTTATTTTGAAATTTTGTGTTCTAAAACCTCAAAACCTGATTTGATGACAAGAACATTGTTTTGTAATTACATGATAATTTTTGAATTAGGGTTATCGGTTTGATCTGGAGGACCCTAATTTCTCACATAATCCGATTCATAAGGGGTTTTAAAAAATCCTAGTTGATTGATCATGTGCGATAAATAAAACACCAACCCTATGGTCACAGAGTGATCAAATAGTTGCCATCAAATCACATATAAACTAAAAAACCCTTGCATTAAGTAAACCCCCAAACAACTTGTAACCTAAAATCAAGATGTGATTTTTTTTATGAAAAGAAAAGGCAACTATAAGTACCCTTGCTAGAGTTATATCTGATAGGGTGGAATCTGATTACCACTGTAGGTTTTGGTGGTCCCATCATGGGTATACAACAGGCACAACCGAAAAATTAACAATAAAATTTCCATGCATTATAAAACCTTAAAAATAGATCTCATAACCAGAGATATAACCTAAACCTAAACACATATAAATGGTGTTTATAAAGTTACTTTCCTTTTCCATTCAATACGTAGGCTCCAACTCTTTACTCCAGCTAGCTGTGCGTATGAAATTCACCTTCTTTTTCTGATGCTCTTTATCTCGGATCGACCCTTAGGGTGCCTTGGTACCACAAAAGTAGAACTAAGGCTACAAATCTATGCAAGTTAGGTAAGTATGGACACTGGTAAGTCGACAGAAGTCGACTTAGGGATTAATCCTTAAAGTCGATCGGTCATGGGAAGAGGAAGGGTTTAGGAGGAGTGTGAATTGTTTCTAGGGTTCCTTGGTATTTATGGAGGAGAAACAAGGAGTCATTCTAAAACAATTAGTATATCTTTTAATTTATCCTCTAAGTCTAGAGTTTGAAAATTTGTTGACGTTAATTTGTTGTCATCACTATCCCCACTTGAATCCTACTTGTCCTTCAATTTAGTCTTTAGAAATTTATGAAAATGTATCCCAAAGGATTTCTCTTTAAGCATTTATTCGTTCAATTACTATTACACAACCAAACACCTCACGAAGTAGGAAAATGAAAACACTCAAATCACTCGATAATTATGTAAATACATGTCACATGATTCGTCATTCTTCTGGTCGTGCTGAGTCACTTTATCATAAGCTTGGCAATGATACACATCCCCACCACTAAAGCTAAGGAGTAACAAGTTTATAAAGGTAAATTAGGTTAAAGGCTTAATGGGTCGATCACTCTTTCCAATCTATACCGATATCAATATTCTAGAAAAGGTGACAAAATCATATGTAGACATCCATAACGATAGATAGACCACACATGATGCTTTCAAAACCTTTAACTCGAAATAAGCTAAATAATAAGACTATGTAGTCTCTTACCAAAGTCGTAAACAGCAAGGGAGGACAAACACATATTCAATCATAAGATGGAATAGACATAATACGTTTGTTCTTTACAGAGTGCATGTAGTAATACCAAAAGGATCTTTATTCATGCTTTCATTCAATTCCCTCAACATGGAGTAAAAACCACGGTTAGGACGAAGATGATATAGGGTATGGTTCTCTAATCGTTTTCACCAAAAGTACATATGAATATCTTACCGATAGTTTTTTTGAAAAATTACACAATAATGAAACAATATTGAAAGTTGAGTGGTTTTTGTGGTTGATATAAAGTTTGAGTGACTTAATTGGAACAGTCATCAAACTTGGTTATTATTTTGTGGCATATATCTTTGTTCACATGTGCATAAATTGGTTGTATATCAAGTTGGTTGGGGTTAGTGAAATTCAGGGGTGGGTATTTATTATTAAGGTACAACCACATAATGCACATATGAATATCTTACCGATAGTTTTTTTGAAAAATTACACAATAATGAAACAATATTGAAAGTTGAGTGGTTTTTGTGGTTGATATAAAGTTTGAGTGACTTAATTGGAACAGTCATCAAACTTGGTTACTATTAGGCAACATATTCCCTAACATGTATCAACGAATAATCGATCCTTTAAATAATACATCGGTTTAAGCTTTAACGAACCGACTCTCTCCATAATTTTCATCTCTTTTTTTGCAACAATTTTCTTATTTTTCCATTTTTTATACCAAATATACTACAAATCTCGGTGTAATTTCACCATCTTCGTGATCATAATAGCTCCGGATAATTTCTTCTATAATTCTTCGTTATAGGATATACCAATAATTGTAAAAGTAGTAAAAATACATGAGTTTAACTACTTCTACATTCCCATTGCAATGTGCAATTTTCCCTACCATACCAAAGATAGAAAATGACACAAGACACATGAAATACATACTTTACACTAAAGCAACTAACAACTAATAAATGGACTTAATCTAACAGGGTATGCTAAGGTGTAAAGGTGTAACGAAACAAATAGTTGGCAAAAACAGGAATGGTTAAACAGGTTTTTCTAGGGGAATCTTACTCTTAAAATTAGAGTAAACAAATGGTTTATACGAGCGTTAACTAACTGGCATGGGAAAATGGTTTTTCTAGTTGATAAACCCATGTTTGAGGAAGTCAAAACTACGAATAATGGGAAAATGGTTAGCAAAATTAGTGGATACCCTAGTTATTTTGACTTTGATAAGAAGATCCATATTGATTGTGCTTTCAACTTACATTTTTCGTGCATGTTAGGATTTGAGCATGTGAACGCTAATTTTTTTCTCAATTTTGTCTATTAATGTGATGTCTAAAAAGTTCTATAACTCGATAATAAAAGACAAAGTTGAATTTAATGGAAGAAATGTGCCCGTGTGTAACCTTTGTAAATGCACCTATTTTTATTGGAAAATTTTCTTTTATAACTGACTTTACAGTTGTAGAATATATGGATGCTTACCGAGATGAAGGAATGGGAGAAGTTATTCTTGGAGAACCATTTTGCAAAGCTTCGTGTGTGGAAGCAAAAATATTTGATGGAATGACTACCATTTTTAATGGTAATGATAGCGTCACTTATCAAATGGTGCGATCACATCCTAGATTCAAACACCTTACTGACATACAATGCAATAAGATCCCACCATTACTGAAGATAAATAAACAAGATGAGCTGTGTGGAATCTTGCACTCGTACCAAAAGCTCAAGATTTTCTACAAAGGAATCTTGGACCTTGGACCCAAATACATTCAAGACGAGAAGATTGTAGAAAGGCTTACACACGGGCACATAAGCGTGCATGAGATAGAGTAAAGGAGCTAAAGAAAAGTCTAACTTAAAGACTTCATTGTAAAGAAAAGTGCTTACCGAGAGACAACTCGACTGTTTTTAATTCATTTTATCAAGTCTGTCTTCCTAGACATCAATACAACGTATCCGCCCCACACCATACGGCGTATTGACTGTCTGGACGGTATCCAGTCTTTTAATTTTTCCGCATGTAAAACTTTTTGTCAGTTCTGTCTATACGGCGTATTCATTATATGATACGACGTATTTGGCAGACTGACCCGTACCTCAGATACTTTTTACAGGTTTCATACTATGTATTCGGGATACGGCGTATTGACTTCCTGTATAGTTTTTGTTTTTATTTTTTATTTTTATTAACCATATAATACCCGAGATAGGTTTGCATGGTTTTCTTATATCTTACACAGGACCTCAATGGAAAGAAATTGACAACGTTGGTGAAGTATTTATAATTTGGAATCTAATGAGTGTTGTAGTCATGCTAGGATTAAATCCCGCACTTACAACACACCTTCTTGCTCATAAACTCAACATAGAGAATCATACCGAGCAAATATCAGGGGATTTTCTCATTCTGATTCTTTTATTTCCCTTTTTTAACTATTATGCTTATACAACGAGTGTGTTGTATAATTTAAGTGGGGGAGGAGAATTAGAACGCTACTTGTCTTATTTTTTTTACATTAATATGCTTAAATTATGCTTAAATTAAAAAAAATCGAGCATACTTTTGTAAAATTACTAGTTACATAACCTGCACACAAAACCCTTATTAGATATTGTGAGGATTCAGCCTTATCCATTTTTGAATATTTACCTAAATCCCACAAAAATATGAGTGTGCCGGTGATGTTGTAGACTTTAGAACTTGGCTTGGTATATCTATTCTAGACCACAATAATGAGTATTATGGATTTAATTGGAGTAACTTGTTCAAATTGGTAAATTTCTAGGATTACACCCAAGAAGCTTATATATGTTGTGTTATTAACTAACCACGCCGGTTAGTTAACCCCCGTATAAACCCTTTATTTACTCTAATTTTAAAAGTAAGATCCCCCTAGAAAAACATGTTTAACCATTCCTGTTTTCACCAACTATTTGTTTTGTTACACCTTTACACCTTAGCCTACCCTGTTAAATTAAGTCCATTTATCAGTTGCTAGTTGCTTTAGTGTAAAGTATGTATTTCCTGTGTCTTGTGTCATTTTCTATCTCTGGTATGGTTAGAAAAATTGCACATTGCAATGGGAATGTGGAAGTTTTTAAACTCATGTAGTTTTACTACTTTCACAATTATTGGTATATCCGAGAACGAAGAATTATGGAAGAAATTATCCAGAGCTATTATGATAGTGAAGATGGTGAATTTACACCGAGATTTGTAGTCTATTTGGTATTTAAAATGGAAAAATAAGAAAATCGCTGCAAAAAAAGAGATGGAAATTATGGAGATACTCGGTTTGTTAAAGCTTAAACCGATGTATTATTTGAAGGATCGATTATTTGTTGATACGTGTTATAAATAAACGATGTAAAGGTTTGTATAAAGTGGTAGATATCGCCACTCATTTTTGTAAAAGTGTGTATAATATGGATGATTGGGAGTTGGCCGTTATGGGAACGCCAACTAAGGGTTGTTTTTATTTATCTGTGATCAAAGACGTTTTTCGAGTCTGTTTCATGTCTACTAAACATGGAGTAGTCCACGATTTATGTCTTTATCATGGGTATGGTCGAGAAAGTTACTAGCAATATTGTACCTTATTTGTTAGGACTTAATCTATTTGTTTTTGTTCTTTTTTATTTTACAACAATTATTTCCCCTTTTCTAGTCTCTAACCTTGGGTATTACTGAAATGAGGATGCGAGCGATCACGTATGTCTATTCCGTCATTACAGATGTGTATATATGGTATTTGTCCGCTTTGTTTGATTATTACTGTTGGTGAAGGATTAGAAGATCCATACCCTATATCACTCTTAGTCCTAACCCTTGGTTTTACTCAAGTGGGGGAATGATTGCAATCATATATGTATATTCCATCATTACAGATGTGTATATGTAGTTTGTCGCCCTTGCTGGTTTACAACTTTTGGTAAAGACTACTAGTCTTATTCTTTAGCTTATTCAAGTTAAGGAATGAATGCATCCATGTGTGTTTATTCCATCGTTATGGATGTGTATGTATGGGTTGTCGCCTTTTCTGGAATATTAGTATCGATAAAGATTAAAAAGAGTGATCAAACCCTGTAATCCAAAATTAGAACGAGTGATATAGGGTATGGATTTTCTAATCCTTCACCTATAGTAATAATCCAACAAGGTGCACAAATACCACATATACACATTCGTAACGGCGAAATAGACATATGTGATTGCTCGCATCCTCATTCGAGTAATACCCAAGGTTAGAGATTAGGAAAGGGAAAATAATTATTGTAAAATAAAAGAGAACAAAAAGAAATAGATCAAGTCCAAACAAATAAGGTACAGTGTTACTAGTAACGTTCCCGACCATACCCATGATAAAGACACAAATTGCGAACTACTCCATGTTTAGTAGACACGAACCAGACTCGAAAAAATGCCTCGATCAAAGATAAATGAAAACAACCCTTAGTTGGTGTTCCTATAACGGTCAACTCCCAAACATCCATACTATACATACTTTTACACAAATGAGTGGCGATATCTACCACTTTATACAAAACTTTACATCGTTGATTTATAACACGTATCAACGAATAATCGATCCTTTAAATAATACATCGGTTTAAGCTTTAATGAACCGACTATCTCCATAATTTCCATCTTTTTTTTTGCAGCGATTTTCTTAATTTTCCAATTTTTTTATTAACCATATAATACCTGAGATAGGTTTGCATGCTTTTCTTATATCTTACACAGGACCTCATTGGAAAGAAATCGACAACGTTAGTGAAGTATCTATAATCGGGAATCTAATATGTTGTAGTCATGCTAGGATTAAATCTCGCACTTAAAACACACATTCTTGCTCATAAACTCAACATGGAGAATCATACCGAGCAAATATCAGGGGAGTTTCTCATTACAAATATTTTATTTCCTATTTTTAACTATTATGTTTATATAAAGAGGGCGTTGCATAATTTAAATGGGGGGAGAAGAATTAGAACGCTACTTGTCCTATTTTTTTACATTAATATGCTTAAATTATGCTTAAATTTAAAAATTTCGAGCATACTTTTGTAAAATTACTAGTTACATAACCTGAACACAAAACCCTTATTAGATATTGTGAGGATTCAGCCTTATCCATTTCTGAATATTTACCTAAATCCCACAAAAATATGAGTATGCTGGTGATGTTGTAGACTTTAGAACTTGGCTTGGTATATCTATTCGAGACCACAATAATGAGTATTATAGATTTAATTGGAGTAACTTATTTAAATTGGTAAATTTCTAGGATTACACCCAAAAAGCCTATATATGTTGTGTTATTAACTAACCACGCCGGTTAGTTAACCCCCGTATAAACCCTTTGTTTACTCTAAATTTAAGAGTAAAATTCCCCTAGAAAAACATGTTTAACCATTCTTGTATTCACCAACTATTTCTTTTGTTACATCTTTACACCTTAACCTACCCTGTTAGATTAAGTCCATTTATCTATTGCTAGTTGCTTTAGTGTAAAGTATGTATTTCCTGTGTCTTGTGTCATTTTCTATCTCTGGTATGGCTGGGAAAACTGCACATTGCAATGGGAATGTAGAAGTAGTTAAACTCATGTATTTTTACTACTTTCACATTCCCATTGCAATGTGCAATTTTCCCAACAATACCAGAGATAGAAAATGACACAAGACATAGAAAATACATACTTTACACTAAAGAAACTAGCAACTGATAAATGGACTTAATCTAACAGGGTAGGCTAAGGTGTAAAGGTGTAACGAAATAAATAGTTGGTGAAAACAAGAATGTATAAACAGGTTTTTCTAGGGGAATCTTACTCTTAAAATAAGAGTAAACAAAGGGGTTTATACGGGGTTAACTAACCAGTGTTGTTAGTTAATATCATAACATATAGGCTTTTTGGGTGTATTCCTAAAAATTTACCAGTTTAGACAAGTTACTCCATCTATTAAAAATAGTACATATCATTGTGGTCTCGAATAGATATGTCAAGCCAAGTTTTAAAGTCTACAACATCACCGACACACTCATAATTTTGTGGAATATTGGATAAACATTTGGAAATGGATAAGGCTAAATTCTCACAATTATCTAACAAGGGTTATTTGTGCGAGTTATGTAACTATTAATTTCACAAAAGTATGCTTGAAAAAAAAATTTAGTCATAATTAAGCATTTTAATGTAAAATGTGGACAGGTAAGCGTTCTAATTCTATCCCCCTGGTTGTCGTCCAGCGGTTAGGATATCTGGATTTCATCCAAGAGACCCGGGTTCGACTCGCGACAGTGGAACCAGGGGAATAGAATTAGAATGCTTACTTGTTCATATTTTACATTAAAATGCTTAATTATGCCTAAATTTAAAAAAAAATTCAAGCATACTTTTGTGAAATTAATAGTTACATAACCCACACAGATAACCCTTGTTAGATAATTGTGAGAATTTAGCCTTATCCATGTCCAAATGTTTACCCAATATTCCACAAAATTATAAGTGTGTTGATGATGTTGTAGACTTTAGAGCTTGGCTAGGTATATCTATTCGAGACCACAAAGATAAGTACTATTTTAAATAGATGGAGTAACTTGTCTAAACTGGTAAATTTCTAGGAATACACCCAAAAAACTATATGTTGTGATATTAACTAACCACACTAGTTAGTTTATCCCCGTATAAACCCCTTTGTTTACTCTTATTTTTAAAGTAAGATACCCCTAGAAAACCCAAAGCCAGTCCATACACCAATATTTGTTTTGTTACACATGTGGAAATTAGAAGAGGAGGTTGAATAGTTTACCGGTTAAATTGTGTTTTAAAACTTTACTTCTAAAATTTGTTAGATCTGAGTATATGTTCAATCAACCAACAATATGAACCAACAATGTATGTATCTACTAGTTATAGCTAAACAAACAATAAGTAAGAATCACAACAATATAAAGAGATGAAGGAAGGAACAATCAAACCAAGACACCAAGATTTATAGTGGTTTAGCTACGAAGCTCCTCTTCGCCCTACTCTACTCCCCGAGTATCCTTATCGAGATTTCACTATGTCAACAAGCTCCCTTTAGGCGAAGAAAACCGTTTACACGTCGCTTACGTTATTTTCTGATACTAAGCTAAATGTCGAGTCCTAATCTTAGCTAGAACCAATCTACCACTTTACAAGTAATACACAATCACAAGATCTACACTATCTGATTTCTACACTATCCGATTTACACAATCACACAAGATAATCAAGATAGAGATTTTGTTCTTAAAAGAAAGAAGGAGAAATCAGTAGGCTACAACAATTCATTTCTTAGCGAATACGAATGTTCTTCTCTTGCACTTGATAGAGAGGAGAGATGAGAAAGAAGAGATTGGATCACTTGAAACAAGATCAAAGAATGTTATTAATCAAGAGATTTAGAGAGAGAAAGAAGACTGAAAAATTCATGCAAAGAGGTTTATTTTTCAGCTGAGAATAGTGCAATATTTATAGGCAGAAAAACCCAACGTTCACTGTTGGTGGTCCCGACGGTCCTAGATAAATCTGGGGGCCGCCTAACCTATCAGGGGGCCACCGTAGACTGACGCTCCCCTTTTTGTCTTTTAGCGGGGAAGGTTTTATCTGGTATAGAAGGTTCCATTTTGGAAGGAAAACCAGATTTGAATTTTTATGTTTAAATAAAACATTTCTTTTTATTTAAAAAGTATTTTGTATATATTTATTTTTGTAAAAATACTTTTGTGAAAATGTGATGGTTAAGAAAAAATTGTTTTCTTGATCACTAATTGTGTTTAATGATTTGTTTATACATACCTTAAATGATTTACCTTTGAAATGGAAATTTACGATTAATAAATTGTAAACATTTATTTTTATCGTAAACATTTTTACATTTTGTTATCTTGAAAACATCGAGAGGTTAAAAAATATAAATAACGTTTTGACATTATTTGTATTAACAATCTCTCCCTTTTTGATGATGACAAAATATCAACTCATTTAATGTAAAAATAAAGTTTTCCAGTTATTAATGAGTTTTGATCTATTTCTCCCCCTTTTTGTCGAAGTCAAAAAGGATGATCGTCGAATTGTAAAGGGACAGAAATCGACGATGCCAAGACTCCCCTTGATGTATACCCCTTTGTTTGGGGCACGGGGCAGCAATGGAATCGATCTACGAAAAGTTTGTTGGCTACAAACAAAGTTAGAGGTACAGGTGCAAGTCATTTTATTCTTAATAAGTAGTACTTATAGTAATTCATGCAAGTTAAATCATAAAGTAGTTTCATTCATCACTTAAGAAACTCATACAAGAAGCATTGATTGCAATTAAAACTAAATAAGAGATATGTTCATACTATAATGGTATGAATCATTACAAGATAAAGTAGATAAGCATAAAGTGAAGACATATTAAGGCATAGAGCTACACTAATGGATTCTTGAAATGTAGAAGATGCCATAATCAAAAGAAAGACGGTCAATTATTTAGGTAGATTAATCATATGAGAATGATTAATTAAAGAGGGAAAAAGATGAGGTTGGTGACACATGGTTTGGAGGGGTGCGAGTTTAAGGTATGAGACGGGTGAGAAGAAATTGAATGAAGTTGCTTTCATTTCTCAAGGAGTGGAATTAGTGTCTAGAATACTTGCAACAATGATAAAAACTTAAGTGAAAATCGACTTGAGCACGAGAAGGAGGATGAATTGGTTATGGTGGTGGTGAAGGTGGTACATAAATGTAGGCATTAGATGGGTTAGTGTGTGAATCAAGGATGGTGGAGATGTTGTGAAGTTGGTTGATCATTTGATCTCTTAGTGGATTGTATGATGGTGGTAAAGGAGATTGAAGATGGACTCTTAGAGGAAATGGAGGTGAGTCTTTTTGGGAAGAAGGTGATGATTTTGGAGTGGATGTCTTGTGCTTCCATACTTGTCTTATCGACATTCTTGGTTTTCTAGAGAAGTTTGGATGGTGGTTTGAGCAAGACATTGGTGGTGAGAGTGAAGATGATAGGGAGAAGAAGTTGGTGATGGTGAGTGAAGAAGGATGGATGAGTTAAGTAATGAAAGTAATGTTAGAAAGTGGCAAAGCATGGTTTGAGTGATAAAAGGTTCAAGAGGTGGTTTGGCTAAACAGGGAAGTTCCAGCATTAGGCTATGTATAGCAGGGTCAAAGATACAAAAAAAGAGGTAAACTTTGAAAATTTCGTTCTGTCCTGTTGGCGGTCCCATATTGTTGGGCGGTCTCATATATATTGTGGGGACGCCGTCTCTTTAGGGGGGCCATTTTCTGAAGAGAGCGAGATTTTCCAGTTTTTGCTTTTTTCTTGTGTCTAGTGATTTTAGCATCTTCCAAATTTAAGAATCAACTAATTTAAGCAAGAATATAGATTCCTAAATTAAGATGCAAATCATTTAGCATATAGTAGTATGATACGCATGTCATAATTTTCAAGAATTAGTTCTCATAGAGAGTTGATAGGATGATAAAATTGAAAAGGATCTCTAAGCTATACGTTGCTTGATAGAACTAAAGGGACTCGCATTATAGAAGCTTACAAATATCAGTTTTCTTATGAATTTTTGGCCGCGTGTTCTTTTTAATGCAAAATCCGATGAAGTTATCACGGACGAGCCACATCAGTTGACATGCAATGGGCCTTTTTCTTTCTGTATGTCCTTAATGAGGGAATTAAAAAGTTTAAGGCATAATGTACTAGATAATATAAATAAGAATAAAGATCTCTAATTGTTTTGCAAACATGTTCACTTCTGTTTTCCACTCATCATGTCCTTAAGAGCTTTTTCAATTGACCTTAACCCTTCCTGGTGAGCATATCATTGTTGAGTTTGATGGTTTATAGTTTCAGAAAGATATGTATTCAAGTGTGGACTTTCATGAGGAGGCTTTTGACGGACTCTAGAGACGACATTGGACGACGAGGAGATGTTTTGAGAAGGAGAATAAGAGCTAGAATGAAATGATTCTTCATCATTTTCATCAACAATGTCATCTAACGGACGAGATGAGGCTGGATGATTTAGAGTGGTGGAAGAGGAACTAGCATTTGAATCATGAGGTCTGTTCTTGCCATGATCTGATCGCGTCTTTCACTCATAATAAGGAGCGAATGGATGCATGACTCGATCATGTGAGAGATAGTGATCAATTGTTAACTTAGGAAAGACGCACACAACATGTTTGAACAATCTAGTCAAAAGCATTCCATAAGGTAAGAGTTCTTTAGGTTTGTTTCGAGTCTTTTCCATTCTTTTGAGAATAAAAAATGCTAGATTGTATGGAGTAGAGGTCTCAAAGTAATAAAGCATATGACAAAGACAAGCGGAGACATAATCTCGATGACCTCCCAAACAAATGGCATTCTCACGAGTGATATCAACCCATGGTTTCATATGAGGTTGAATCTCGCGGGATAAAATTTCGTTTTTATCTATGACAATGGTTTTCTTGTTTTTGATACGAGTGACTCGACCTTATCGAGGAACTTGAATAAGAGACTTGATGACATTTGGAGAAGGAGGAGTGGTTTTGTAACGACCTTTACTTGAAACACTTATTGACAAGTAGTCAAGTGACCACATGTCAGTGTGTGACACTTGACCTTTGAAAGGGATTTTTAAGATTTGACCGAATTCTTCGAGAGTGAGAGAGAATGACTTATTTTGTATGATGAAATTGACCACAAAATGACTCTTGGATTTGTAGTCAAACATGAGTTGACTATAAAACTCGAGAACAAAACGAGAAACAATTTGTTCGTTTATGTTCAACAAACAATCAAAACCAATTAATCCAAACTTAGCATGGATATGACTCTAGATTTTAAGTTTTGATCCAACCATACCTCTCATGAAAAGAATTACCATTTTTTAAGGCTTGCAATGGTGTTTCTTAATGGTTGGTTGAATTCATTTGATATGAGTGGGGGGTAGTTACGGGTCTTTTGGTGATCTAATCCGGTGATTCGAGGCATTGTCACCTAGAATGAAAAAAAATTATGGTCACGTTTTATAGTATTTTACTTGTAACATTTTATTCATAATGTTTTTAGTGTGTGCCTAAATGTGACAAATATGGAGTAATGATTAACTCGACCTAAAAATAAAATCCTAAGAGTTAATCCAAACGCTCCTTAATTTGATTTTGCTCATCCAAACATGTCGAAAAATACATATGAATTATATATCTTGACCTTTGTTTATATGTCATATGCATGTGTTTAAAAAAAAATAATTATTTAAGTTGTATTAAACAATGCATAACCAAACAATTTTATAATGTCCTAACGTGAGTGACTTGAAAATAAAATTGGGGTTTGTTTCGAAATTCAATTTTTTCGACAAACTTTACTTAGTGTATGTAAAATCCTAGTCTAAGGGACGCCATATTTAGTTATACATTATACCTATAGTCTTAATTGTTACAAATTGAAAGAAAAATGGAAAATCCCCAATTTCAATCTTTTTTGTGTTCAATCATGAACCCTAGATCAAATTGAAAACAAAATAGATGAACATGACTTACCAATTGATGCCTCTTTCTGTGTTAGGGATGATTATTAGTGCTGATTTGATCTGACTTAGTGTTTTGGCGTGTTGATTTTTGAGGTTTTGGGTTGTTTTGGTTGTGTTCGTCGCACAAACAGGAGGAGGGTGTGTGTTTGTTTTTTAGTTTTGAAATGTTTTTGACCTAAGTATAGATTTTGGTGTCTGCTGGTGGCGGTCCCATATAGATTAGGGGCCGCTTGAAAAAGATTAGGGGCCACCTAAGATATGGGGGCCGCCCGTATTATAGAATTTTTAGGCTTTTAAATTTTAACATGAGTTTACTGGGAAGAGTGACTAATTAATTTGCATTTCGCAAATTAAAAATATATAACTAGCTTTGGATGAAGTAGTTATATTGTCACGACGCGAAAAGGAACGCGGACTAGAATTAAGACAGAAGAAAGAGAAGTGGACTAATACGATTTATGGAATGTGTTCCATTATTCCTAAACCAAGACGTAGATAGTTAAACGATTCAAGTTTAAGGGGTTTAGTAAGAATGTCGGCGACGTTGTCGACGGACAACACTTTTTCGATTGAGATATGTCCTTTCTGGACATTATCATGAAGAAAGTGATGACGAATTTTGATATGTTTGGTTTGAGAATGTTGCATCGGGTTTTTGCTAAGGTCAATTGTGCCTTTATTGTCGCACATGATCAGGACTTCGTCGAGTCAAACGTCATAGGTGATAAGAGCTTGTTTTATCCATAGTGCTTGTTGACATGCCTTTCTGACGCTTACGTATTCGGCTTCGATAGTGGATATAGCAAGAGCAGTTTGTTTCTTCGAGAACCAAGATGTCAAAAAACATCCTATAAACGTACAAATACCGCTAGTGCTCTTTCGATCCAATAATCTCCGGCTTGATAGATTCGTACTTCTCACTACTGTTCTATGCCGGTCCCCTTAGTGATACTATTAATCCTAAGTGTGTAGTGCCTTTAACGTATCAGAAGATACACTTAACCGCTTCAAGGTGAGAGGTTTTAGGAACCTCTTGGAAAAAGGCACAAAGGCAGACACTAAACATGATATCAGGCCTACTTGGTACTATCTACCGACTCACACTCTTCATCTTTCGTGAGTTTGGTATTGGAGGACATGGGGGTTTTCATTGGTTTAGATTCTTCTAAGCCAAATTTCTTATGCATTTATTTAAAATATTTAAGATTGAATTAAGAAAATACAATTTCCTTTTGTTTTTTCTTGGTTATCCAAGGATGAAGTTAAGTTCAACCCATCATGCTCATCTCGAACTCGTCATGCATGATTTTGGCAAATCATCTCTCATGTCTTGACAAGATGGAGCAGAATATACTGTTGTCGACATATAGTTTTGACCGATGATGAGGTTTTGATACTTTTCTTTTGGTATAGAACAGAACTGTTATCTACCATTCCCATTTGAATTTATGTTTAATAAGAAAAACCTTTTATCTATCATATCAAGTTTGGGTGCTTGTTTAAGATGTATAGAGATTTCTTAAGTTCTCCATAAAAATGATCCGTGTTTTTCAAAAGTCAATGAATCTAGAGGTGGTGCTGCTAGTTTACTCCTCTTGATAAAACCATTTAGGAATGCACTTTTTACATCCATTTGGAATAACTTAAAATCTAAATCACAAGCATAGGCTAATAGTATCCTAATTGACTCAAGTCTAGCAACTAGGGCATAAGTTTCATCATAATCGATGCCCTCTTGTTAATTATAGCCTTGAGTAACTAACCTATCCTTATTTCGAGAAACAATACCGTTCTCGTCTAACTTATTTCTAAATACCCACTTAATTTCTATGATTGTCATATTCCTAGGTTGTGAACTTAACTCCCAAACTTCTGTTAGCAGGTGAATTGATTTAAATTCTCTTGCATGGAGACGATTCCAATATCATCTGTTAAGAGCTTCATTCACATTCTTAGGTTTATAGTTGATATAAAACAAAAGAAGTTTACTTTGGTTTTGGGCTTGTTGATTAAGAGTCTTTGGTTAAGGTTTCCTATGACATTTTCTAATGGATGGTTCCTAGACTCCTTAATATTGGCTATTTCGTCAATCTCTAAAGTTTCATCCTCAATGTCATTTTCTAAGTTTTTCTTTTCAGTAACCTTAATTGCTTCTTCTTCATCTAAGTCATCATCCACCAAGGGTGATGTCTTAGAGGGTGGAAGAGTTTCATCGAATGTCACATTGAGTGATTCTTCAACTTTCCTAGTATGTTTATTAAGGAGGATGTAGGCTTTATTATTCTAGGACAAACTTTCTAAGGTAGTCTTTAGTGTTTAAAATGAAGAAATTGCTTCCAAACACTCTAAAGTAATCAAGAGTAGGTTTCCTACCTCTTAAGAGTTCATAAGGTGTTTTTCCTAAGATAGCTCTAATTTGGATTCGGTTGAGAATGTGTGTTGAAGTGTGCTATTTTTCCTTTCAACCACGCCATTTGATTGAGGAGTGCGTGGAGCTGAGAAGTTATGTGTAGTTCCATTGGCATTACAAAACCCTCCAAATTGTACCTCATTATCAAATTCACTACCGTGGTTGGTTCTTATTGACACTATTGTACATCCTAATTGGTTTTAAATTTTATTACTAAATATTTTGAATTGATCGAAGGCTTCGGTTTTGTCCTTAAGGAATCTAGTCCAAGTATACCTAGAGTAGTCATCTACAATGACTAAGGTGTAGCGATTTCCTCTGTAACTCCATACGGTGAATGGACCGAAGAGAACCATATGAAGGAGTTCTAAGCATCTAGTCATTAAAGGACTTTATTCTTAGCCTTTTTTGTGATAGCGTGAGCCACCCACCACCCTCACACACACCCACCCACCCCCTTGTTTTCCAATTTTGCATAGCATCACAAAAGTGTTGATCAAAACTTAAGCTTAGGTAGTTTCTAAACTAATTCCTTAGATTTTGGCTACGATTAAAGAGATAGCATATTTGCGCTGACCTAATTCCTATGCCACACATGAGTTTTCATCAATTCGTTTCTAGACAAAATTTGGTTTCTTTAGGCTTTTTTAATTTCATCACATATAAGCCTTTTTCCTAATACAACTACCTTTTGACCTTACCATCCGTAGAGTATTTGATTTAATATCATGTTTTGAGAAAGTTACTCATACTACTTATTATCACATATTGTTCTATACTAACAAGTTAAAAAATCACAAGTTATCTACATGTTCTACTTATCTATTTTGAGAGAGTCATTCGAAATTGTACCTTTGCCAATGATGTTACCGTGAAGATTATGTACCAAAAATAACATTACCTTTTTTGTATGCCTTGTAGCTTGAGAAGAGCTTTTGGTTACCCGTCATGTGTTTGGAGCATCCGTTATTCTTTATCCACTCATCGGGTTCCAAATCGCACTTCCAAGGCATATTTTTATACTTAGGCAATAACTCAAAACATTTTTTTTTTTGGTCCCAATATTCTATAGGTCCAAAGTTTATGTTAGTGCTAACATCCCCCTTGCATTTGATGGTAATTGGTTGGGATATGGGATATGGATATGATACCATTTCCTGGGCATGTAACTTTGAGCGTTGGAACTTTTTCCAAGTTACGGGAAAGCCGCGAGGTTGATTTTGTCGACCAACGTTCCTTTTTGGTTATGGTGTCTTAGGACGAGGATAATTATTATTGACTCTTCTAATGTGGTGGAGTTTTTGATCTAAAATTAGATTTTGAAAATCCAACTTCGAGTTTTGACAATTGCTTATAAAATTGTTTAACTTTATTATCACTAGCAACGGGAACTTTGACAATGTTCACTATTATGTGTTTTGGTCTAGGACCCAAATAGATTTTTGAAAAGACACACTTTTCGCAAAATGTCTGGGCGTTAGCTTGTGGCGGTCCCATAATTATTTTGAGGACCGCTTGTACAGTATGGGGGCCGCCTATATTTATGGGACCTCCATCAGATGATGCTTTTTTATGAGCTTTCACAAATTTTATTTCTTTAGTTCCACTAGATGATGCTTTAAATGAACTAAATCCTAAACCCAATTTTTCATCGAAGGGTTTTTTGATACTTAGCATTTCATTTAGACAATGTGTACCATTTTAAAATTTATTTAATCTAATAGCTTCCTCTTTGAGTTTTTCATTCTTAATTTTAAGCATATGACATTTTACACATTCGAGATCAACTCCCTTGTTTTTCTCGAGTGTAGACACTTTTTCTTTTAGAATACTGAGTTCTTTTTTTAAAACTATTTCTAGTGGCTTTTAATATTTTGTTTTTAGTGATTATCTTTAAACTCATTTTGCACAGTTTATCATATTCATTATCTAAAACTAAATCATCTATTGATGAGTTTTCATCACTAAAGTAAGAGGATTCAGAACATACCTCACTTGATGCTTGAGCTAGAAGACACGTTTCGTCTTTGACCTTCTTCTCATCTTTCACCGCTATCACTCCAAGAACCTCTGACAAAAGCTCTTTGGTTCTTGTCCTTTGGTGGTTTTAGACATTCTCCAATAAGATGATTTGGGTCGCCCTATCTAAAGCATTTTTCTACTCACATTTACCATTTGTTTCATCCATGCGCTTCTTTGGAACGTCTTTTTGTCATTCTAGGTTATCTCACGAATCTACCTATTCTCTTAAAGAACTTCTTGAAGTCTCTAACCGGCATGGCATATTCTTCGTCTTCACTTCTAGAAGTCAAACACTCCTCATCACTAGATTCTTTCTTAGCCTTTAAGGCAAGAGATTTTCTTTCTCCCTTAGCTTTGACTATTTTAGAATCTTTCTTGATGATCATCTCGTGAACTTTGAGATTCCTGATGAGTTCATCAAGTGACAGTAATGTTAAGTCTTTTGACTCTTCAATCGCCGTGACCTTTTCTCTCCATTTAGGATGTAGAGCCCTAAGAAAATTCCTAACATAGTTCTTGCTAGAATAACCTTCATCAAGAGCTTTTAGATTGGTAATGATAGTATTAAATCTAGCAAAAGCACTATCTATAGATTCGTCTTCAGAAATGACGAATTGTTCATATTGTTGTACCAAAAGGTTGATCTTGTTATCTTTAACTTGGTTATTACCTTGATGGGTGATTAACAAAGTTTTCCAAATTTCTTTTGCCGTATTACACATGAAAATTCTTTCATATTCTTTTCTTGGCAAAGCATTGTAAATAACCATTTTGGCTTCGTTATTTTTTGCAAGCTTCTTTTTAAGATCATCACTTTGTTTTTCAAAAGGGATAACCTCATCTAATTTGGTGTTCGGATTTTATTGAATAGGTTGAAAATCACCATTAGTAATAACATGCCAGAGATCAAGATCTTTTGATTTAACATATGTCTCGAATCTATTTTTTCAATAAATAAAATTGTCACTTTCAAAAAGTGGTGGTCTTTACATGGATTGCCCTTCTAGATATTTTTCAAAATCCATAGATCGATCCAAGCTTTAAAATATAGTAATACTTTTAATTTTCATGAGTGACATTGGCTTCTTCGTTACCAATTGTGGAAACTAGGGGGGGGGGGGGGGGGGGGGGGGGGGGGGGGGGGAGAAGGGGGGGGGGGTTATTAGTTTACAAGTTCGTTTTGTTTTAAAAGTTTGCGTTCAAAATATTAGATTCAAGTTTTAAGTTTTATCACATCAACAATATGAATCAACAATGTGAATATCTAAACTAATACTAAATAACGATCAAGACAATATAAAGAGATGAGAGAATGAATGATCAAACCAAGACACCAAGATTTATAGTGGTTCGGCTACGATGCTCTTCTCCACCTTACTCAACTCCCCGAGTATCCTACTCGAGATTTCACTATGTCAACAAGCTCCCTTCAAGCGGAGGAAAACGTTTAACGTGCTTAACGTTATTTCGACACTAAGATAAATGCCGAGTCCTAATCTTCGCTTAGAACCAATCTACCACTTCAAAAGACACTATTACACTCACAAGATATTAAACTATTCGGATTTACACAACTATCCGATCCCCCAATTACACAAGTAATTAAAAATAGAGATTTGATACTTAGAAGAGTGAGGAGAGATTACTAAATACAAATTCGTTTTTAGCGAATTACGAATGTTCTTCTCTAGCATTGATAAGAGGAGAGCTATGAGAAGAAGATATTAGCTCACTTGAAACAAGATCAATAGATGTTAGTGATCAAGAGATTTAAAGAGAGAAATAAGGTTTTTAGAGAGAAAAGGTTATCTGAAAAATTCATGCAAAGAGGTGTGTTTTTCAGCTAGGAATGGAGCAGTATTTATAGGCAGGAAAACCCAACGGTCACTGCGGGAGTCCCGGATATATCTGGGGGCCGCCAGACCTATAAGGGGGCTGCCAGTAGACTATGCTCCTATTTTTGTTTTTTTGTGGGGAATGTTGTATCTGTTATGGAACCTTCCATTTTGGGAGGAAATTTTGAATTTCAAATTTAAGTTTTAAATAAAACTTTTCTTTTAAATAGAAAATATTTTGTATAATTATTTTTGTGAAAATAATTTTATAAAAATGTGATGGTTAAGAGAAAAATATTTTTTCATGTTCACTATCATGCTTAAATGATTTTTTTGTCCATACCTTAAAAGTGAGTATCTAATCTGTTAGAAATAGAATTTATGATTAATTAATTTGTTATACGTTTATTTTTATCAATAAACGTTAATAACGTTTTTACATTTTGTTATTGTCAAACATGATGAGCTGGTAATCCTATGTCAGATAGGTCCTCATATGGGCTGGATATCTCAGTATACGTAACTGTAGAATCTTCCGAATCCGACATGCTCGAAACTGAAAAATCAAAAGTGACTTATATAAGTATATTAATATAAGACTATTATCCTTATATACGTAATATATTATAAACACGTATATCAATTATGCATGTATATAGCCTAACCGACTAATGCAACAATTTGTATATGAATACCCCGTAAAAACCCTTTTGTATGTATGCAATGTTTGAAAACGGTTATAGTCCAGCAAAAACATTTTGACCTGGTTCTCTATAACCTTGGCTCTTGATACCAATCTGTAACACCCCCAAAATGGGTCGCAGCGGAATAAGGATCCGGGGCGTGTTACTTCAAGATCAACAGCACAAGATATATATAAGAACGACACAAAAGTCGTTTAAATTGATACATTGGATTTAAATAAAAGACATATTACAAAAGCTTATAGCTTTACTTGTTCTTTGTTTAATATTACAAAAGATAACATAGATTTCCCAAAACATGATGCACATAAATCTTTAACAGTGCAATCCAAAACATAATCCAATGCATCCTTGGCACCTCGTGCCTATTGACCTCCTGAAAACATTGCTTAAAACGTCAACAAAAATGTTGGTGAATTCATAGGTTTATGTATTTAAATTATGCAGGACCGCAAGACTTTCCCGTGATGTTACAACATATGCCAACAATCACAAAACCAGATTACTGTTGCACTAAGCTCATGACACTGAAGCTCAACCTATATTTGCTATTTTAGCAGTTATTTTGCCCGTACAGATGTTGTAACCCGCAACATCCAAGTCCGACATGGTCAACGTTCGTTCCCGGTGATAGCTAATCACCCAAACGGGGAGGTTAATCCCAATAGATCTATTTATAACATTCGCGCTCACATAATGCAATTAACAACTACATCTATGCAATTGACAGTTCATGATAATGGGCTCAGGAGGGTTATCGCTACTTAGGCAAACACATAATCAATATATTTAAAACACTTGCGTCCAATTTATAAAACAAAGCATGTTTTCACCCCAAATAATAGTAAATCAGTAAAACTGTAAAAAGTGGGGCTATGAACTCACCTTGAGTACAGATAGTCCAAATAATCACAGATAAAACGTCACGCAAAACGTTTAGATGCAACCTATTTAAAGTAAGGTCGTATAAGTACTGAGTACTTTAATTAATAACATTGAATATAATCTTATAGTTGTTACATCGTACTATCGTTCGGGCTATCATAATTTAAGAGGTCATGACATGACGTACGAGGAGTTAGGACACTTTAAATCGTAAATCCAACAACTCGTCGATACGCCATCCGAAGAGGCCTCATTATGAAACTCCCTAGTATTATAGCACTTTGATAACCACGTAATATTCTATATAGCTCAATCACCATCTAAATGTTTGAGTGAAAACATATTTATAATTGTAAAACATTTATAAATATCTGAATAATGTAATTATAGTTATTCCTGGTAGGGTATTAGTTACTCCTTTATAGATATTACTACTGGTAGTATATTAGTTTCTCCTGGTAGTATATTAGTTTCTCCTGGTAGTGTTATTACTACTGGTAGTATATTAGTTTCTCCTGGTAGTGTTATTACTACTGGTAGTATATTAGTTTCTCCTGGTAGTGTTATTACTACTGGTAGTATATTAGTTACTCCTGGTAGTGTTATTACTACTGGTAGTATATTAGTTTATTTTCTAAGTCTGACCCGACTATAATGACCCACTAAATCACATTTTCATGACTCGGGTTCTAAAGAGAATTTATGCGAAACGATATTTTGAACAACTTTCCAGTTCTGTCCGAGACCCGAAACTCGACCGAAATGGGCGAAAAAGCACTCGCTTCAGATCTGATACAGTGTATCAGTTACCAAAAAGCCAGATTTTGCCCCCGCTTTACGACCCGTTATCACTCGCTTTTAGACTTAAAGAACCTTGCGGGGAACTAAAACGACATTTCGAACGACTTTCCTGTTTCGGCCGAAGGCCGAAACGGACTCGAAAGTGCCCCAAATGCCATCTTAAAATCCTGACAGAAACTACTAACTTAACAATTGCTGGATTTTTATACCTCGAATATATACCTCGTTTTCGCTCTAACTTTTTCGTTATAAATCCGTTTGACAAGTTTCTTACCTTTTCGGAATCGTCGTGAATCATACTACTTTATAAAAACATAAAATAATGTGCAAAATGATCACTACAAGTAAAACTCTATTTACATGTTAAAAATCCTACATGGTGATTCAAGCTACAATAGAACTAACATATGCATAAAATGAATATTGAAAGAACACAAAGGGTTCTAGATGACCTTATGGTGTATGATGATGATGATCAATGTAATCTAAACCCTTGTTTAGATAAAAATCCAAAGCTTGCACCAAAGAAAACCCTAGTTTTCTTAAATAAACCTTAGCTTTCCAAGTGAAAATCCTAGCTTCCCTTTTCTTGATTAAAGCTTGAATATGGTTAACCAATGCTTGGAAATATCTTAGAATGTCTTAGATATGATGTGTATAGGTGTGTATAGGTTGTATAAAATTTGGTATGGATTTGTTACAAAGGGTTGTTTGAGCCGTGGCCTAGTAGAGAGCCAAAGGGAGGGTTTTTGATCTTTTTGGTTAAGTGTTTTACTTGTATGAGTTCCTATCTCTAGTTATGCATGTATATAAGGAAAGTCTTGGTCAAAAAGGTGCAATAGTAGTCTTAAACAAGTCTCATGGTCTTAAGGAAGACTAGTTGGTCAATATGAAACATGGTATGGCTATCTTTAATGCAAAGGTGATGTACAAAGACCTAGTTGCAAGATTTCTTTCATTTTTCTTGAATATAACTCTTTAAATCCGGCCATATAGAGACATATATGATATATTTTTGTAAAATTTGAGTATTGGGTATAAATGTGGGTATTTGTTGAAGCGTAGAAAAGTTTTGGTGGTTCCGGGAGTGCCTAAACGCATTTTATTGCGAAACGTAATCAATTTACGCAACCAATAAAAATAAAATGAACAAAGTTAATAATTATTCTCAAAATAATTACTTAACCCTTGCTTGATGTAAACATTTAATTGTTTGATGCCCGTTTACATTGAACGCTAATTTTTAGCTTACGCGATTTAGCTTAACATTTACGATTTAAAGCAAACGCGTACAATACAAAAGGTACGTTGTGGATTTATCGATGTCGTCAATGACTTGAAAACACAGGGTGTTATAGACTTCCCCCGTTAAACGAGCCTTGTCCTCAAGGCTCACGATGCAGCACTTGACGACGGTGTGGTCTTGGTGAAGAGGTGTGGGTATTTCTTCTCGAATTGGTCTTCACGTTCCCACGTGAACTCAGGACCTCTCTTGGAGTTCCATCGAACCTTGACTAATGGGATTCGGCTTCGCTTCAACCGTTTAACTTCACGGCCCACTATTTCTAATGGTTCCTCAACAAAATGAAGCTTGTCATCAAGATGAAGTCCATCCAACGGAACGGCTAATGGTTCGTCGGCATGACACTTTTTCAGGTTGGACACATGGAATGTATTATGAACTCTACTCAGCTCTTCAGGAAGCTCGAGCTTGTAAGCAACCTCTCCAACCTTTTCTAACACCTTGAAAGGTCCAACATACCTAGGGTTTAACTTCCCCCGTTTGCCAAAACGTACGACCCCTTTCCAAGGCGAAACTTTAAGCATAACTTTATCCCCGACTTGGAATTCCATTGGTTTACGCTTCAAGTCAGCGTAACTCTTCTGTCGATCACGAGCGGCTTGCATCCTTTGCTTGATCTGGATGATTTTCTCAGTGGTCTCTTGAATTAGTTCTGGACCGAGAAGTTAGAATTAAACGTATGATCTATTACTAAATATAGGATGACTTTTTTGTTCTCATTCATTCGTTGATTTTTTAAGAAAAGAGTGTTAAAAGTTAAC
>BQNB010057074.1:8847-21848 GCA_026074375.1 Tanacetum coccineum
TACAATTAAGATTTAAGCATTAGTATACGCATATATGGGTGCCTAATCATAATATACAATGTTTGACTACTATATAGATTCAACATAAGCTACTTACCAACGAAGTGATTGCCGGGATTGTGCTACTTATAGCTTCATTATCCTAAGAACAAAAAGTCTATAAATTCAGTTACTTTTATAGCAAATATTGTATTTTGTTTAACAAAACGCATTGTTAGTACAGAAGCATGGAATCATAAAAGTCACCTTAATTGGTGTAGCACAGGCTAGGACAGAGTTGATAATCTCTTGATCATTAGAGAAACGCAAAACTATGAAAACAGGCAATAGCTTTTTGACATTGTAGTCATCAATTGCAACCTTGAAAGCATACTTGTTACCAATTAAATTGGCAATCTCCGTTGGAATGGAACCATCTGATTCGCTCTATTGAGTTTAATGAACAAATATGTTTTAGAATTTTAGTAAAAAAACTCATATGAGTATGCTTGTAATTATACACATACCTTTGCATATTTTTCACATAGTTGATAAGCGGAGCGACCAACCATAGCCTGAACCTCATCGTTGAAAAGCGACAACGACATTGTCCAGTCTCATCCTGAACACGAATTTGCAGCCGGTACCTAAAGGGGAATCACAACAAGCTTTTAACTTGTATATGTACATTGTATGAGTAAAAAATTAATTAAGTTTGTATTTTTGGATGTTTATACTAAAAATATAACTCACTGTGGTTTAATCAAGCAACCCAGGCATTGCACTTTCTGCACCACCAATCATTAGGCCCATCTGGTTTTTTTGGCATTTCAGATTCAAGATCAACGTAATCAGTTGACTTTATAACCTTGCCACGACATGTCCTGCATCTGAGGTACCACCAACCTTCATCTTCTTGTATTGCGATCACAGTACCGACTATAACAGATTGAACACCCTAACAACAAAGTGAAAAGCTATGAATAAAACAATCTAAAAAATAGAATAATGGATTACAATACGTTGTACAAACTAACTGAATATAGCATCTTGAATATAATACCAGCTAAACTAAATTGCATCTTATAAGTAATGACACTAACAAAAACTAAATAAGCCTTACTTTTAAAATTGTTTATATTTATCAAATTATATATGGTATCAACATGTTAATCTTTTGTATTCAAATGGTATGGTCAAAACCACGATAACTAATAGCATATGACGATCAAAACATTAGATAAAAGAATAACAAATAACATACAAATGTCCGAAAGTGAGAGTTTAGAATACGGCATATGAGTTTGTACCTGTTCCACATCTAATAGTTCAGCAATGTTTCGTATAGGATGCTTGTTGACAAAATTATCCTTTGTAGAGTTTTTAGAAGCAGTAGATATTTTTGTGGAAGTGTTTTCTGATTGTTCAGATGGTTGATTAGCAAACAACCTAATACATGAAACAAACTGAATTTTAAAATTATGTTTGCATTGCAGAATACATCAAAAAATTAGACATTTTCTATGAACTTACCTTTGTCTAAACTCTTCGACCTCTTTGTATTCATCTTCAGATATAGCTTTGTTGCCATCAAAAAGATACAATTTAGTGCCCCAGTACCTATTTTGTATACACATCTTGCCTATGATAAAAATTGATGCAATTTCAAATGAGTCCAATCAAATGAACACGTACAATAAATTAGACACCAACATTACTATCGTTAAATTTAATTCATAGAATTTACCATCCCAAAACTTCATCATGGCAAATTGCAGTACCAAAACAATCCTGCGATGGTCATCGCAGGAATTCAAAAAGTCATTAAACTACTGGGCATAATCACCCCACAACGTGCATTTAAACTCATTGCCCTTACAAATAACATGACAGATCAATTTATCAGCATAATATATTTTGATTGAATTGTATTTAGATACAAATATAAATTGTAATTAGGTTAATACTTACTCATCATCAATAAGTGTGACTGGTTGTTTTCCCAGCTTTTCTATTTTTATCATAATTATCAAGATCCTCACACGCAATTACTTGACCTACAACATCTGCATATGACATAAAAAGTACAAAACTGGTTATTATCTTCTAATTACTGTGTTCTAATTACTGTGCTGCTATTAAAACATTGTATATTTAAGCATTTGAAAAAATTATCAAACGTTCTTACCAAATTGACCATCCTCTTCTTTCTCTAAATTAGTTATCAATTTGAAAGGTCTCCAGACAAAACCATGTACCGATCTATTAAAATCAGTACATGAATCAACTTCTGTATTTGATAAGAAGTTAAGACGCATTGCGTTGTAGACCATACGAAACTTCAGTTTGATCTCACCCATAGAATATCTCTGAATTGTAAGCACATTACCTTCTTTCAAATAATGCTTAAATCGATTGGGCTTATCCATTCGCACAGTTGCCTGCATCTTGGTATTCTAGTCAAAATAAAAATGTTGTTAATGTTATGTAAAGACAGAATCAGTAGGACAAACTTTAAATGTAATATTAAAAAACTTACATGCTCATCCATGACTATCATCTCCATGTTCTTGACTTGTTGATTATTGTACAACGATTGAAGCCAAGCACGAAGAATACGCATACGCATCTTAATGCTGTCCTTAACAGGTGACAAATAACTGATATAACCAGAAATGAATGTAGCCATAGGTTTGTTAGACAGTGGAAAATGATTTATGGAAGATGATTATGTACAATTTCAACTCTTGCAAAGCAATTATATAGTATAATAGTTCTCAAAGTTTCCAAAATTACAGAAAAATTAAGGATTTGATTGATTTGATTGATTTAATTTGTTTAATACTAAACCGTGTAAAAACAATCAAATATCAAAGTTCTATAATTTTTTGGTTTTTCTAAAACTAATTTATTTAGGGTTTTTATATATCAAATCGCAATACTATCAAATAACACTAACAATCATATAATTAAACTGATTGTAAGAAAACAATTTAAAAAATTAGGAAGAAATTACCTTTATTCTTTCTCATTTGAAAAATTTTTGAGAACCCATCAAGTATGTAGAAAAAATGTTTAATTGGTAGAAAAAATGTCCAATGCCCCCACACAAATCCTAAGAGTGTCTCATATTCTTAACGATTATCAAAAATGAAAGTGCTCATGGTAGATTTAATTTGCTCATCGGAATACATGGAAGAGAATGAAATGAAGAAGAAGATGTAATAGTAGTTGGGAAGTGAGAAATTGTACCTTTATACTAAAGAGCAGGATTTTTATCCCGAGGCACTCCATTAATGCATATTCGGCCCGATTCCTTTATTAATTTACCCCAACCCATTTCCTTTGTTTTATGTCTTCACCCCGACCCATTTCCTTTGTTTTACGCCTCTCTCATATCTTCTCCTACCTCTCTCACACTACCCACAACAGCCACATCTACAACATGCATGTGTGCTACCTGGATTCCATTTTTCTCTGGGATATATATTGTGTTGATTTCACATTTTTTTATTTTTTTTCTCTAAAATCAGGTGATCATGGGTTTAGGGTTTGTTCTTGGTGTTTGTTTTAATTGTGGTTTGTAAGGGGGTTTGTTGCGATTACCTATGGTTTGCTCTTTTGTGGCTAAGTCGAAATCTAATGGAGTTGGTTTCGATGGTGGTCTTTTCTTTGTTACTGCAATAGGAGATGAGCCAGGGTTTGTTTGGTGATGATGGTTTCGGTAGTGAAATTATTATTGGGTGCGTGGTTGCCGATAATTTTGGTGACTAATTTTTGCCTTATTAAGCTTCAAATAAAGAAGGTATATAGCTGTTACTGTTTGATTTTATGATCTTTATTGGGTATATATATATATTTTTTTATGTTTCTAAAAAGGATTGTTTAGCTTGATTTGTGATTAAAATTGTTTTTGATTAGATACCACTGACATGTGATATTGATGCTGAGATTGTTGTTGTTACTGCTTAGAATCACAATGTATAGTTCTAACTTGCTTTTACTTTCGGTTTATGCTCCTTCGATGCCACTGCTCCTTTCGTTGCACCTATCCATGGCGCGCGACGAAATTGAGCTGTATCTTGGTGGGGCAACACGAGAATGTGTTTGCAGCCATGGCGGCTTGAAGTCTCATTTACCCGGGTTTCATGAGAATTGTGCCCTATATTTTTACCGTAGGATTTAAGAGTGTTTAATATTGCCTCGGGATGGTAATCTTCATGGTTAATAATATAAGGTATAATAGTTTTTGATTAGATACCAATGACATATGGTATTGATGCTGAGATTGTTGTCGTTACTGCTTAGAATCACAATGTATGGTTTTGCTTTTATACTAAAGAGCAGGATTTTTATATTAAAGAGCATGATTTTTATCCCGAGGCACTTCATTAATGCATATTCAACCCAATTCCTTTATTAATTTACCCCGACCCATTTCCTTTGTTTTATGTCTTCACCCCGACCCATTTCCTTTGTTTTACCCCTCTCTTATATGTCTTCACCCCAACCCATTTCCTTCCTACCTTTCTCACACTACCCATAACATCCACATCTACAACATGCATGTGTGCCACATGGATTCCATTTTACTTTCGGCTTATGCTCCTTCGATGCCACAGCTCCTTTCGTTGCCGCTATCCATGGCGCGCCACGATAGTGACAGGTGTGTGACGATGGTGATACGCTTACGGCTGCTCTTTAATAAAATTTATAGTCATAGGTTGTAAAACAAGCCAATAGGTTGAAATTGAGTCGTATCTTCGAGTGATAATGTGGTGTTATCGTCTACTTATGTAGGCAAGATCCTTGGAGCTGATCAACTCCTTGTGATATTGTGTTATCGGTACCAAGAGTCTGGAATTGGGTATTGGATCCTTTCCATGACTATTAGTGGATCGGGGGTAACGTTCCTACCCAGTTGTTGTAATGGATCGGGGGTAACGTTCCTACCCAGTATGTGGATTGCATGTTAGCATAAGTTCATATTTTGCATAATTGTCCTTTATTGTTTTGATAATCACAGTAATTCGGTTTTAAAAGTTTTATTGTTGTCCTAAACCTATGTCTCTCACCAACCATTGTGTTGACGTTTTAAGCATCATTTTCAGGTGAGCTTAATGGTGCTAAGATAGAACGAAGTGGCTAGAAGAGACCGTAGGATGCTTGGAGTTATTTATGCTTTCTGTTTGAATTGTTTGGTTTATGTTTTTGCATGTCATTTATTGACGAGACCTCTTTCTCATTAATAAAGACACCATTAGGTTTTGGGTATTGTTATGACACTTTGTGTCTTTGCTTTACTTTAGTTTTCATTTTAGTATTCTCTATATAGACACCATGTGTTGTAATGATATCCATTCTTGTTTACGCCTCGCGTTTCCGCCTTGGCGGGGTGTGACACATACAATATTGCTTTTTATATAAATGAATAAGCACTGTCGCTTGGAGAAGCGAGACAGAAACAAAATGGCCGGCCGGGTCTGGCTATGCTGCATTGGGTTTTTAATATATTTAAATGCGCTGGACGGGGTTTTTAATATACAATGCAAAAGGAGCCCAGTAAATGTATATAGCGTGGTTATGTTTAGAACGGTTTTGCTTTTGGGAATGTCATAAGGGTTTTTGATTCTCACGTGCGTTCACGTATAGAAGAAAACTTCTGAATCAATACACGTGAGAGTGACAACACCGTTATCGTGCTATCCAGAGGCTTACCTACTATTTTATAAAGGCGATGATGACAAAAAACAAACTAACTCTTGGCTAGGCTACCTCTGCAGTATGCAGCCGTGAGGGGTTTGGTCTTAGCCACTGTTTATGCAAAATAACATTCGCGTTCTTTCAAAATTCAGAAAAGCGTGTATACAATATGAAATGGTTCGTAGACCGGTTATCTTATGTTATTAACCATGAAGATTGCCATCCCGAGGCAATATTAAACACTCTTAAATGCTACCTGATCCGACCCGCACTTTCTTTTTCCCTGACAACCTGCGACCTGAACTTTATGGTTAATAAAGCAACTCGGGGGAACGATCTTCATGGTTAATAATATAAGGTATAATTGTATCATCGAAACCCCTGCTTCCATGCTCACAGGCCTGAGCCTGCTGATAACATTTTTGTTACTAATTAAGGCGATGATGATAATTTACCATTTACTATGCGTAGCTCATCCACACCTGTATCTTGGCTCGGCAGTCACACCGAGAGTGTGATTGCAGCCATGTTGGGTGTTTGGCACTGCTACTGAATATGTAAATCTGAGCCTCATTTGCTATGGTCGCATCCTAAGGTATTTTAAGCAAAGATGCAGGTACACGTTTGTTCTTTCCATTCCTATTTTCTTTTGTCACGCAAAGGTGAGAGGGTTGGTATAATGGAGGTGAAAAGATGAGAGGATGATCGGTTATACATGGGTTACTTTACAAACGAAAACAGCTATTGTCGATTTGATGTTGGGCTACACGAGGCAATGATGAGTTTAGGGGTAGGGAAGTTTAAAGACGAGGTCATCTGCACCTGGGCACGACAACTTACGGAAGTTGCAGCCATGGCAGACGTTCTTCGCTTCGCTACTCTTCTGAGCCTCATATACGTTGGCGTTTTATCTCTTCCATCCCAACGCAGGTCGAGTCGACTCTGGCAATGGGATCAGGTACATGAACATGTTTGATGCATAGGTCAGGTTACTCGCAAAAGATTGCTTCTGTTTGGGATTTTTTTCCAAATGTATATTCATTATTCTTTGAGACTGTCTTATTGCTTTCCTCTAACGTTAGTCAATGGTTTATAGAAGGGGTTGTTTGGGTTACTTTATTTTGGCGGCTTAGGAGATATGATCATAAGATTTCATTGAAATGCAGTCTTAGTAAGTAATCCTAAACATCATCTAAAAGTCGTGTCTATATTGGTCTATTAAAATATAGTTACAGACGCACCATTGTGCACATCATCCACCACACACACGCACACTGTGGACATAAGGAAACAAAGGTCTTTGCACATTTAAGCTCCTATTTCTCATAAATGCTTACTATTTGTTCAATTTATTTTCATGGAGTTTTGGTTAAGGGTGAAAATAGCTTAATGGGTAAAGGTGGAAAAAAATGTTGTCACAATAGCTTAAATGGTTCAAAACTGAAAAAAGTTATTTTTTTAAGGTTAACCGATTTTGCTAGGAATTTGAAAGATTTTCAAGAACAGGAATCTTATGATATGTCAAAATTTGCTATACATTTTTTGTTGATATTTTTCTTAAATATGAATGTAATAATGTTCACTTGGCATGGGTGTTTGCTTGATCTGGAGTATTATAGCATAAGTGTACAGTCATCATCACAAAATATCTCAAAAAACAAATTCCATATTATAGCTGAACTTATACCTAGGTTTGTTGAGGCTGCCACTGAGATGAGGGAGATGAAGAGTGGGGTTTTGATGAGTAAAGTTGATGCTGAAAGGTGTCCGAAAGCTGCCTCGCTTCTTGGGATTAAAGGGTATCCTACTTTGCTTTTGTTTGTTAACATGAGTTCTCAAGCTTACACTGGTGGATTTTCGACGTAAGATTCATACTCATTATGTTTTATTATGTTATCATATTATGTGAAGTGATTATGATATTTGAAATTTAGGGGTCAAAAATGTTGTTGTTTACTATTGCTTAATAGAAGTTATCGGTTTCTTTCAGTTACTTACTTGCATTGCCAAAACCGATTATCCTTTATATACCATATCACATAATCACTTTCAAAGCTCAATGCCAGACACACTAAATAGTGTTGGAATGTTTATATACATACTTAGGGGATGCGTGCCCTAAGAAAACTGCTTAGGAGCAATCAAACCAGCTCATGCTTATGTAAAACTATTGAAATTGATTTATATGAAAAGGGTATTTTATATGTACGCCATGAGCCAAAAAACGCTTTTTTTAGTTATTCGTTTCATAAACCTTATTCTTATTCCATATGAATCAAGTCTGTATTTTTTACTTACTTTTATGTTATATATACCATCAGCAATTATTCTTTTTATGCCCAACATGCTTCTTTGTTGTTAGTTTGTAACGCCACTTTATCTTTGTGCACTTTGCAGATTACGATCGTAGACTATAAGTTGACATACCTAAGTGGAACATCTACTACTGTGCTCATCAATGGTTTCCACACTCTAAAAGGAGACAAGATGGCCAGGTATGCAAGCATGTCATCGTTGCACTTGCGCTTAAGAACTGATTATCTTACATCCAGCCACATAATAAGTTTTGAATGCGTTTGGAATTGTTTATTCAATTGCCTATCTGTTTACTTTAATAAGAAGATAAGATGGTTTAAGTACTTGGATGAAATTGGCTATCTGCTTATTTTAATCTAAAGGAAGCACTAATAAAATGGCATGTTCATACATGTGGCTATTTTTAAGCGGAATAATTCACTTTATAGACGATCCTAAACACCCTCTTATTATCCTATTTCACAAGAGGTATCTCTTTTCATGAAATTGCATAAATGCGACGTGGCAGTTATATGTTTGCAGTTAAATATGCTTTGGTTTTAATTTCTTTTATATAGCCATTCAAAGATTAACAAGTTGGGATGACCATCCTCCCAACTTTTTTCCATGATAACCATTTCCAAACTCTTTTGGTGGTTAACTATTGGATTACAGTATTTGTACCTGATCCACATGTCCAACACAACTTGATCCGTTATTTGGTAATATAGCTTAAGTAACTTTCCAGTTATTGTCTTATTGGTATGTGTAGCTTTACAGTTTTGGTAATAATGGAGTGACAAGTGAACATGGCTGCAACTCCACAAAATGTTGAATTAGAAGCAGCAGAGTTCTTGCATAAGCTTGTTAAGGAATCAACATACCAGCTGATGAAGTTGGCTACAAAAATACAAGTGGTAGGTCACTTTTAGGTGAAGAAACTGTCATTTATATCATTATGAAACTCTTCACATTTTTATTGCTGCAATCAGATTAGATTTGTGAATTTATGCTTTTTTAGTTAAATTTTTTGATTTTGAGTTTTTGAATCACAATGAATTTGTGAACGCAAGAAAAAATGGGAGAATTTTTTTTTGGGAAACTGATGAAGGGCGTGACTAAGAAGCAAGAGGAATCGCAAATGAGGTTTCTTGATACGTTTAAGAGACGGGAAAAGGAATGAGTGGCAACATAAGAGGCGTGGAGAGCACAAGAGATTGTGAATTTTCAAGCTCATGTAATGATACAAGAAAGGGAAAAATTATGACCTTAAACGTAGGCAAAACCCGCTACAGCGAAACACCCCGCCGAGCCACATTCATCCTTAACGAACACCCGCGCTCCGTAGCGGAGCGCGGGTTACAAACCTCGTTCATAAAATAAGTGAGGAGCATTAAATGTGTTACAATAGTTTTCGGAGGAATTTTGTTTGTGTGTTTGACTCATAAAGCATTCTTATATGTGGGTATTGAGTACTTGTACATACAAAAAATACTAAGGAACGTGGTGATGACACATCAGACTCATTAAATGCAACGTGCTTAGAAGGCTTGTAAAAAAGCTTGTTTTATTATATAAAATAGATGCATATAAGAGAGAAGTTAAAAGTAAAATTGAGAATGCTATTAACTTTATAACCAGTGACGGAGCCATGAATTATGATCACGGAGGATAGCGAGCAAGAAAAGGGATTAAACAACGTTAAAAATGTTACTTTTTAACATAATTTGAAATAATTCAGGTCAGGTTTCATATAAAAGCAACATAAGTGTTATACTATGATGTAATTAACACTAAAGTGTCATAAAATTTGTACTAAGTGCTCGTGGTTTGATAAATGATTCAACTAAAACTATATATTGTAAAGGTGTATCAAAACCAAAAATTGTAAAACTAGCCTCTTCGTTTCAAAATTATTGTCACTCGACAAAAAAACATACAGTTTATAAAAAGTGCATTTATTACTGTTTTCTTTTTTCTTGTTTTTTAGTAGAATGACAGTTTACCCTTTGATAATTAATTAAAGTCTTCTTTAAAATTTGTAATAATAATTTTAAACAAGGACAATATAGTAAACTTGATCAAACTTCCTTATATATTATAGTAGTGTACAATTATATTGGGACATCTCAAAATGAAAATGTGATTCTTTTATCAAAACTGTAAATTGTAAAAATTATTTGAAGAAAAACTATAGCGCTAACTAATTACAATAAAAATGCCTATATTATTAACAAAAAGGAGATGATATGCACACATTTTGTTTTGATTTGCATACTAATATTTATAAGTAGTTAAAATTTAACAATTTAAAAATAATATAACTATAAATATATACTATATATATATCTATATTATATTCATACATATATCGAGAGAGAGAGAGAGAGAAGAGAAGCGTTCATTTGAGAAGGCTAATTTTTGTGAGAAGCAAAGAAGGGATCTTAACCCTCCATTAGCCCCTCCTTTTTTAGATCTAATGGCTTAGATTAGATTAGGATTTATATTAAACTTGCACTGAAATTACACTTAAAAAAAAGCGGAAGGGCTTTTATGTAATTTCACTTCCAAAAACTATAGGGGTCTGCTTGCAAATCCATCATTTGTTACGATTAAAAAAATCATAATTTTCTCTCTAGCTTCTTTTTCATACATAATCGTTCCAAGAAAAACACACACATAAACACGTACTAACACCGCAACCATCTTCGGTTATCTGCTATCATATCCGCCTTCATCTACCACAACACAACCATCTCTGGTTATCAACCATCATATCTTTGTCGTTGACTGCGGCGTTGACTATTTAATTGCTTTTTTGGGATTCAATATTTTGATGAAGAAATTGTCTATTAATCACTTGAAGAGTGTTTCCAATTGATTTGAATGCAATCAGTGGTAATTATTTTCAATTAATTACTTTTTTACTGGTTTTAGGGATTGTAATTTTGATTTTTCATTTATTATTTTTGTTATATAAATATTAAATCTTTTCACATGTGAATATGTTATATGATGCTCTGTGTTATTTATTGTTTTAGATATGTTGCCTTCTTGTTTCGAATTTAGTTGAAATTAAGCGTTCAGTTACTGTTCAGATTACAGCTTTCCACTACCACTATTACTTTACTAATATTTATGAGCAAAACACTCTTCATAACAATATTTGATTGGATGTGATACTCCTATGATGTATACTTCACACATATAAAGTTGATGTTAGATAACTATTCAGCAAAGTTTATTTGGTTACAGGTTTGAACCACGTTTACCCGAATGAGCTATGTGAAGCTTTGCAATGGCTTAGTTAAGAGTTGCCGCTTGCCATCTCCCAAAAAAATCCCATTGTACAACTGCCAACGGTGTGTGTCGCCTAAGTATAGTCTGTTATTTCATTGCACTCTATAGAAGTTAATACACTAATCATTGTAAATAGTTTACATGCTGCTGTGATAATCCAATGAACGTTATAAAGTCAAATGCATTGTGGATACATTGC
Organism: Tanacetum coccineum; assembly: GCA_026074375.1. Classification (NCBI taxonomy): domain Eukaryota; kingdom Viridiplantae; phylum Streptophyta; class Magnoliopsida; order Asterales; family Asteraceae; genus Tanacetum; species Tanacetum coccineum. The sequence goes on from BQNB010057074.1 coordinate 20,324, forward strand.
CGATGTACCTTATCTTGAATCATATAAGTAAAATAGTAAAATGTAGCGTCTTTTAGAAAGACATTATTATTTGACCATCAAAACATACAAATTAAACGTTTACAAGAAATTATTTAACACTGTTCGGCAAACATGGTAAACGTGCAGCTTACTTCAAATAAACTGAGCAGTTGAAAAGAGTAAGTAATGTCGTCAAACCTAATTATATACAGTACGAATTTTAGTAACTACTACATCAATAGCAAGCGTCCGATTAGGAGATATTGATGTTTTATAGCCCATTACTTAAGTTTTGTAAGAGTATCTTCGCGTGTGTAAATTATAAGCAAGGATTGATGTTTTTGTCTTAGTCGCATTCTATACTAGAGTTGCATAAATACGAGATACTGATATTTTGTAGACGATTATTTAAGTTTTATAGGAATATTTTCACCCGTGAAAATTTTATAGAAGATTATTTTAGTTTTTTAAGAATATCTTCACATGTGAAATTTTTTATCGAGGATTGATGCTTTGGTCTTAGTCGCGTTCTATTTAAGTTTTGTAGGAATATCTTCACCCGTGAAAATTTTATTGAAGGTTATTTTAGTTTTGTAAGAATATCTTCACATGTGAAATTTTTTATCGAGGATTGCTGCTTTGGTGTTAGTCGCGTTCTATTTAAGTTTTGTAGGAATATCTTCACACGTGAAAATTTTATTGAAGGTTATTTTAGTTTTGTAAGAATATCTTCACATGTGAAATTTTTTATCGAGGATTGATGCTTTGGTCTTAGTCGCGTTCTATTTAAGTTTTGTAGGAATATCTTCACGGGTGAAGATTTTATAGATAATCATTCTAGTTTTTTAAGAATATCTTCACATGTGAAATTTTTTATCGAGGATTAATGCTCTGGTCTTAGTCGCGTTCAAATTATAAGCAAATATTATAGCTTTGATCTTACTAGCGTATTCTTTATACTAGATGTGTAAAAATATGAGATATTGATGTTTAATAAACAATTATTTAAGTTTTGTAAGAATATCTTTACTCGTGCAAATATTGAAGCTTTTATCTTACTTGCGTATTTTTTATACTAGAAGTGCAAAAATATGAGATATTCATGTTTAATATACGACTATTTAAGTTTTGTAAGAATATCTTCGCACGTGCAAATTATGAACGATGATTGAGGATTTGATCTTGCGTATTTTTTATACTAAAAGTGCAAAAATATGAGATATTGATGTTTAATAGACGATTATTTAAGTTTTGTAAGAATATCTTCGTGCGTGCAAATTTTGAGCAAGGATTAAAGTTTTGATCTTATAAGAGTATTTCTTATAATAGTAGTGTAAAAATATGAGATATTGACGTTCAATAGACGATTATATAAGTTTTGTAAGAATATCTTTACGTGTGCAAATTATGAGCAAAGATTGAAATTTAATTTTACAAGCGTATTTTTTATATTAGAAGTGCAAAAACATGAGATATTGATGTTTAATTGAGAATTATTTAAGTTTTGTAAGAATATTTTCACTCG
>BQNB010057074.1:24651-38376 GCA_026074375.1 Tanacetum coccineum
GTTGTCCGGCAAACTGGCACAGTGAGTATGACTCACCCGAACGGGGATGTCAATCCTAAATAGATCTATTTATAACATTCGCGCTGTCAACAGTAATTGTCAGTTCATGATAATGGGCTCAGAGGGTTATCGCTACTTAGGAAAACACGTAATCGTAATGTGAAATGTCCACTTGCGTCCAATTGTAAAACATGCATATGTTTCTCATCCCAAAACTTGTAAATCATTAAAATGTAAAATGCGAGGCTATAAACTCACCTTGTGTTAAAGAATATCAAGTATATCATAGAAAATGCGTCAGATAAACGCCGAATGCAACCTAATTAATTATAGGCCGTATAAGTACTAAACACTTTGATTAACTAATACCATATATAATTCTATATAGCTACATCACCATCTAATTGCATTCGTAAAATCATATTTATAAAGTAAAAATGTTTATAAATATCTCTTTAGTAAAAATGGCGTAAATTTCCCGTTTTAAGTCCGTTTCTTACGTCCACGCTTTCGTATTAAGACGAGTTATCAAAATATTATATTTTCATATTTTCAACCTACTGGTGAACAGTACTTTTTACTGTTCATGGACTTTTATAAAATTAGTCGTCGTAAACTCGTAAACGTCGTATTTTATTCGTTTTAACTCTGTTTTTAGTGATTCTTTCGAGCATGTCTTCGTAATTAAAAGTTCTATCAAATTAATGACATTTTTAAATTATATAGATCTTGTGTGAACAGTAACTTTTATAAAATTATTTTTATAAAAGTATTTATTATTGTAAACTTGCGTAATTCATAACTCCTTCGTTATTGATCGAAAAATTATGATTCTAAATGTTTTGGAATCCTAAAAATATGTATTTTTTATGAAAAATAACCAACCATTTATCTCATATCTAAAAATCAAATAGTTTTTATAAAATTTCTTTTATAAAGGCGTTTATTATCGTATAACTTGTAAATTACGTATCTCCTTCGTTATAAATCGGTTTTTCAAGTTTCTTACCTTTATGGAATCCTCATGAGATGTAAAATTTTATAAAAATATAAAATTAATAGGTTATAATTCGAATTCTAACGGCCCCTTTTGATCATTTTCTCAAAATGTGTTTAAAAGTTGTTTTTATAACTTTTTAGTTTAACCACTTTGTTACAAGTCCATTACAACCCTTAATATTACATGTCTTACACACCTAGGGTCCTTAGTCCATGATTTGTCTAAAGATTGTCCAAGAATCACAAGATCCATAAGTTTACATACTCATTTGTTCATGAACTTTAAGATATACACTTTTTAGGTAACTAGTTTATATGAGCTTTTTATACATAAACCTTACATGTACAATACTTATAAATCCATCATAACATGATATTAGCATTCATATGTCATATGTAAAAGTGTACCAAATCATAAACAAAGGTAAAAATCTATTTTTACAAGTAAATCAGTTCTTAGATGGTGATTAACTATACAAACATTATATATGCATAAAATCATGAAAGTAAAGAGATTAAGGTTTTTAGATAACCTTAATATGATGTGTGGTGATGAACAATGTGATCCAAACCCTTGCTTAGCTACTTAACCTAAGCTTACGACACTTGAAAACCCTAAAACCAAATGAAACCCTAATCTTGAATCTTGCTTGATTAACCCTTGTAAACTCCAAACCAACCCTTCTAAACACTTTAGGTTATCTTAGAAATGATGTAAGAACACTTGTAAATGTGGTAAATAAATTTTGTATGGTTTGTTTATGGTGTTGTATGTGTGCTGTAGGATAGAGAGGAAAAAGGGAGATAATGAGTGATGTTTTCACTATGAAAATGAGATGTGTATGTGTTCTTATTAGTTACTTGCATTATATAGCACCAAGACTAGTTAAAGAATGCACATATACGTCTCAAGACAAAGGGAGGAATTCTAGGGAAAGTCTTTGGTCAAATAAACATGAAAGACATAAGGTTTAATTAGTTGTTGAATGTACATATCAAGTTGCAAGATTTTGTGATATTTCCTTGATTTTTCTCCAAAAAATCTAGCCATAGATGTATATGTATAAGATATTTGTGTAATTTTTGAGTATTAAATATCTTGCATTTACTTGAAGTATAAGTTGTAGATTAAATGTATAAAGATATAACTAGTAAAGTGTATGTTCTAGTTCATTTATTTTATGTACAATTTGACTAACAATGTTAACATAGGTTAATTTTTATAAAACTTTAGGTATTAGGTATAATTGTGGGTATTTGTTGAAGCGTAGAAAAGTTTTGGTGGTTCTGGGAATGCCTAAACGTATTTTATCGCAAAACATAAATACTTTACGTAACCAATAAAAATAAAATGAACAAAGTTAATAATTATCCTCAAAATAATTACTTAACACTTGCTTGATGTAAACATTTAATTGTTTGATGCCCGTTTACATTGAATGACAATTTTTAACTTACGCGATTTAGCTTAACGATTTCAATTTAAAAGCAAACGCGTACAATACTAAAAATAAATAGTGAATTTATTGATAACGTACAATGACCCTAAAACACGGGGTGTTATAGTCTTCCCTCGTTAAAGGAGCTTTGTCCTCAAGGCTTAAGACGCGACACTTGACGACGGTGCGGTTTCTGTGAAGAGATGTGGATACTTCTTCCTGAATTGGTCTTCACGTTCCCATTTAAACTCAAGACCTCTCCTGGAGTCCCATCGAACCTTGACAATTAGAATGCGGCTTCGCTTCAACCATTTAACTTCACGATCCATAATCTTTATTGGTTCCTCAACAAAATGAAGCTTGTCGTCAATATGGAGTCCATCCAACGGAAAGGCTAATGGTTCGTCGGCATAACACTTCTTCAAGTTGGATACATGAAACGTATTGTGAACCCTGCTCAGCTCTTGCGAAAGCTTAAGCTTGTAAGCAACGGATCCAACCTGTTCCAACACCTTGAAAGGTCCAACATATATGGGGTTTAACTTCCCCCGGTTGCCAAAACGTACGACCCCTTTCCAAGGAGAAACCTTAAGCATAAACTTATCTCCAACTTGAAATTCCATTGGCTTTCACTTTAAATCGGCGTAACTCTTTTGTCGATCGCGAGCGGCTTGCATTCTTTGCTTGATCGGAATAACCTTATCGGTCGTCTCTCGAACTATCTTTGGACCAATGAGTTGAACTTCTCCAACCTCGGCCCAACAAACAGGTGAAAGACACTTTCAACCATAAAGCGCTTCAAACGGTGCAGCCTTAATGCTAGCGTGATAGCTATTGTTATATGAAAACTTGACTAATGGTAAATGGTTAACCCAACCCTTTCCAAAGTCGATCACACAAGCACATAGCATATCCTTGAGAGTTTGAATAGTCCTCTCGCTTTGTCCGTCAGTCTGCGGATGATATGCAGTACTCATATCTAAATTCGTACCCAAATCCTTCTGAAGTGACTTCCAGAAATTTGATGCAAATCTAGGGTCGCGATCACAAATGATTGAGACAGGTATCCCATGCCTTGTGACCACCTCTTTTAGGTACATTCTTACCAGTTTCTCCATGGGACCAGTTTCCCTCATGGGTACGAAGATTGCAGACTTAGTGAGTCGGTCAACAATCACCCAAATAGTGTGGTAGCCTTGTAACGACTTAGGAAGTTTCGTGAAAAATACATAATGATATTTTCCCACTTCCATTGAGGTATCTCGGGTTGCACCAACAAACCCGATGGCCATTGATGTTCAGCCTTGACCTTAGCACAAGTCAAACATTTGCTAACATAAGTAGCGATGTTGGCCTTCATATTGGGCCACCAATATAGCTTCTTCATGTCTTGATACATCTAGTCAGAACCGGGATGGATAGAATATTTTGACTTGTGGGACTCGTGCTAGATCACAGTCCTTAAGTCGCCATAACATGGTAACCAACTCCTGCCATTTAAGCATAGAGTTCCATCCGCACGGGGTTTTAACTTTTCCGTTCTATGTTTCTCCGGATCCTTTGAATTTTCAATCAATATACCTCCAACATCTTCGTTCTTGATGTTCTCTGGTTTTCATGCTCCAGTCTGAGCACTCAAAATTTGTTTAGGGAGATTCAAACCAATAGTCATGACTCAGGGTCGAACTCTTAATGGCTTTATTCGCTCTTTCCTGCTCAAAGCATTAGCAACAACATTTGCCTTTCCTGGGTGATAAAGAATCTCACAATCGTAATCACTGAGCAACTCCAACCAACGATGTTGCCTTATGTTCAACTCTTTCTGATTAAGAATGTGTTGTAAACTCTTATGATCAATGAACACCGAACACTTGGTTCCATACAGATAGTGCCTCCAAATATTTAGAGCAAACACCACTGCACCAAGTTCCAAATCATGAGTTATATAGTTCTTGTCATGAATCTTCAATTGGCGGGATGCATAAACAATCACCTTCTCTCTTTGCATCAACACAACGCCTAAACCTTTGATTGAAGCATCGCAGTATGCGATAAAATCTTCGCTTCCTTCAGGTAAATCCAAAATTGGTGCATTACACAACTTCTGCTTTAACAGTTAAAATGTTGTTTCTTGTTTGTCTCCCCAAACGAACTTGACCTTCTTCTGAGTAAGCTTGTTCACTAGCTTGGCGATCTTCGAGAATCCTTCGATGAATCTTCGGTAATACCCAGCAAGACTTAAAAATTGACGAATCTCCGTTGGTGTCTTAGGAGATGCCCAATCTTTTATGGATTCGATCTTGGCGGGATCCACGTAAATGCCTTGACTATCAATCACGTGGCCGAGAAATTGTACCTTGGGACGCCAAAATTCGCATTTAGAGAATTTAGCGTATAACTCCTCTTTCTTAAGCAATTCCAGAATTGCCTTAAGATGTTCTTCGTGTTCCTTTTTGTTCTTGGAGTAGATGAGGATGTCGTCGATAAAGACGATCACAAATTTATCCAAAAATGGCTTGCACACGCAGTTCATGAGATCCATAAATACCGTTGGAGCATTCATCAAGCCAAATGGCATAACTTGGAACTCATAATGACCATATCGAGTTCTGAATGCCGTCTTCAGAATATCTTCTTCCCGTACTCGAAGCTGGTGATAACCTGATCGCAAGTCTATCTTAGAATAAACACTGGATCCTTGTAGTTGATCAAATAAATCATCGATCCTTGGGAGTGTATAACGATTCTTCACCGTTAACTTGTTCAGATCTCTGTAGTCGATGCACATTCGAAACGATCCATTATTCTTTTTGACAAACAAGACCGGATATCTTATGAAGCCCTTGTCAGAAATTTCTTGGAGTTGGTCTGACAATTCCTTCATTTCAGATAGAGCCAATCGATAAGGTGCCCGTGCTACAGGTGCAGTACCAGGTATCAAATCGATTTAGAATTCCACTTGTCGAGTCGGAGGGAGACCCAGAAAGTCCTTAGGAGATACTTTAGGAAAATTTCAAACGATCGGTACGTCCTCAAGTCGCTTCTTATCCGACTTGTCTTCAGTCTCCTTTGTAGTAACATGTGCCAAAAAGATAGGACATCCTTTTAGCATGTACTTCTGTGTTTTAGTGTACGAGATGATGTTTTAATGAGTCTCGTTTCCCCTGTCGCTTCTGTCACCGCGAACAATCAATGTTTCATTTCCCTAGGGAATGCGAACGATTTTCTTCGCACAAACAATGACGGCCTGATACTTTGCCAGCCAATCCATACCAATTATGGCGTCGAAACTACCAAGTTCTACGCGCATTAAGTCTATGTTGAATGGGTAGTTCAGGAAGTTTAATGTACAACCCCTAAGGATAGTATTTAACCCAATTATTCTCCCGTCGGCTAGTTCAACGTCATAATAATGATCTAAGGTAGATGGTGTGATATCAATTTGGGAGCTAAATGCAGTACACACAAAGCTTCTATCGGCACCAGTATCAAATAAGACAGAATCATAGTGGTTGTTTAGAAGGAACATACCCGTCACGACGTTGGAGTTTGGGTTTGTCCCTACACGGCCTACCGTATACACTTTCGCTGGAGCATTACCATTTCCAGCTTGGTTACCGCGGTTGTTGTTTTTTAGCTTTGGACAATCCCTCTTGAAGTGTCCCTGGGCTCTACATTCATAGCAAGTGGGTTTCTGACCTGCCCCAGTGCCCCTTTGGTTGTTAGCAGTGTTGGCATTGGCGGTACTCCTACAGTCACAAGCCAGATGGCCAACTCGGTTGCACTTATGGCATTTGGGAGCACATGGACCGTCATGGTGATAGTTGCAATTAGCGCATAGGGGTTTAGATCCCCCATATGGCTTCTTCTCACCAGATCCTGTAGTGTAGGCCCAGTCAGTGTTTTGCCTCTTGTTTTGTTGTTGTTGTGGTTGTTGGTGGTTATCATCTTGCTTTCTCTTGTTATCTGTCTGACGTTCAGCAAAAGTGTGGATTTTCTTATCTATCAGCTCAGTTGCTATTTCAATTGCCTCTTGCATTGTCTTAGGCTTTGATGCTACTACACTTCCGTAGATCATGTCGGGCAAACCACCGACATATCTCTCAATCTTGTCAGACTCTTTAGGAAATATTCTAACACACAGCAATGTCAGTTCCTGAAAACGTTGGTTGTACCCTATCACGTCGGTACCTTTCACTTTCAAATTCCACAACTCAGCCTCCAGTTTCTTAATCTCGACCCTCGGGCAGTACTTGTTAGTCATCTTCTTTTTCAGGTCTGTCCAAGTCATTGCGTACGCAACATCATGACTAACAGTCCTAACGTGGGAGTTCCACCATGTTAGAGCACCTGCAAGAAGGGTACAAGTGGAAAACTTGATTTGGTTCTTCACCGAACAGTTGCTTATACTGAACACAGTTTCCATTTTCTCAAACCATTGAATCAATTCGACAACTCCTTCCGTACCCTTAAAATTCAGAGGTTGTCACTTCATGAAGTCTGGGTAAGTGCACTCTCTAGCAACTCGTTTCATTCGTCTAACACCCGTTCCCGAATTATGGCTGTCATCGCCATTCGTGTTTCTGTCAGCATCACGTGCTGCCAAAGCGGCAGTAACGCCTTGGTCTATTATTGCCTGAAGCTGGGCATTAGTGACAGTGGTAGTGGTGGCAGTTGTTGCGGCTGGTGTTGATTTGGTGGCTCTTTTTGGTGTCATTTTCTTTAATCACAAGAAAATATAATACCCATTAGATTTCGTAAAATCATAACCATGACATGACATATACACAATAAGTAAACACAACACACAGTGAAATATAATGAATTGAAATTACACCAATGGTGTAACTAAATTGACATATCATCATAATAAATTCGAGTACCGACATGACATAATACCACCATTCGCATATATAATCTAGAAACATACATAACCTGATTCGGTTGCAAAATGATCACTACGATTAGGTTACAAAAGGAAATATAAACAACCTAAAGCCTTACTACCCGAGAGTTAACCCGTAATACTTAGTAGGCTAATACAACATAGCTACAACAAAACAAATCTATGAACTACTACCAGCCTCCTTCGGTATCTCTGGCTGTGCTAGACCGCTAGCGGGTCCCAACTGTCCCTGCAGTGCTGTCACCTGTGTCTGCAGTATACTTATCAATCTCAGTGTCTCCACAAGCTGTGCCTGTCGAGCGCGGTCTACTGCTCACAAGCAGTTTAATCTCTGGACTGTTGTGTACCATTGAGTAAGCAATGCCATAACTCGGAACATGCTAGGTCACTAGGAATTCCCCATTGACCGGTCTCAGGCTATGGGAAGTTCTGGCTCTCTCTCCATAAGTAAAGCAGTGTGCGCATGAACATGTCTATCTCTCTGTAGTAAGTTGAGCCGACCAGTCATCAATGACCTCATCATGTGCCTCACCCAGTCTCACATAAATCTCATATGTGTCCTGTCTGACAGTATTAACAAAGTTGGTCATCCTCCGACTAACCCCCTTTGTTCATCGTCGCGGTGCCCCTGGCAGTCCTCAAAGCATTATCCAAAGTATTTGTATTCCAATAACCACCTCTCTCTCAGGATCTCGCCTAAATCCCTTCGTCACACCCCAAATTGAGGCCTAGTTAGAACACGTATCGAGGGCGTGACGTCATATTCACTCACCACAAGATACAAAGAACGACCTCTAAGGGTACGTTTAAAAATCCAACATCGTTGCATTAATTAAAAATAGTTAATTGACATAAGTTTAAAAGAAAATCATGCGGAAGCGAATAACAAAGTTTTAGAAATTGACACCGATGTTTAAAACAGTAGATAATAAACATTTCTTGAAAATCGGCCAATGCATAGCTGACACGAAATAGCAAGCAAAAGACTTCCACAGCTAAGCACTGAGAAGAATATGCTTAAACAGTCACATAAGTTGAGTGAAATTATAGGTTGAATTTAGTATTAATAATGGACCATCAAGTTCACAGTACGCACTTGAGTTATAACATATACAATTCAATAAGTGAATGCTATTTACTGTTGCACTAAGCTCATGATACCGAAGCTCAATTTAAAAGGAAGCATTTTATATGCCAAATAGTATTCCACGCCCTAGAGGTATCTGACCAAGATCACCTATTGACAATCCGACATGGTATATATCCGTTTGTTCGGGACCTCCGAATCTAGTAAGCGCTACTTACCCGGATAGGGATAATTACTCCCAATAGATCTATTTACAACATTCACGCTCACTTAACCAGTACGGTCGGTTAAGCAATTGACGGTTCATGATAATTCGGGCATTAGTGGTCTATTCGCTACTTAGGCAACACGTAATCAGGAAAAGGAAACGTAAAGTAACTGTGTCATAGTGGAAAACAAGCCAATGTTTCTCAGCCAAAATAGTAAAGGTAAAGTAGTAAAAACATGGGGCTATGAACTCGCCTTAGCAATATGAGCAAAGATGTAACACGCAAGTAAAAGGTGATATAGAAATCTAGCCGCGACCTAGAATAATAACGCGTCTCAGAAACACGGAAAGTATGCCAAGAATTGCACAATATGTTCATCACCAAAAGACATCAAAGTGTGTTCTGCTTTAGTTGATTTTAACAAGACATGATGAAATAAAATCATATAGTTTTTCTTTAAGTTTTGGCGTTTATCCAAAAGTTTCCATTTTTAGTAAGTTTCTATTTTAGGAAAGTTTTTAGTTTCGGGACGTTAATACCGTCCCCTATATTTGTTAAGTTTCCATAAGTCAAAACGCACTAACTAGCCTTAATTACTTAACTTCTAAGTCCGTTCCGCTAAATTCTTACCAAACTTACTATTTTTAGTAACTTTTATCGCTTTTCCAAATATTGTTGATAGGAGTCATTTTAAACAATACCAATTAATATATAAGTTGTTATTTATGTTTCGCTAATATTTAGAAAGTTCCAAAAAATGTTCGAAAGTATCCGAAAACCCATTTTACTATTCACATCAGCAAATATTCACTTGGTTTTGCCGAAAAATGTTTCAAGTTTCATTTGACTATAACTTGGCCGTTTTAAGTCCGATTTTAATGTGCGATATATGAAAAACTATCTATTCAAAACAAGCTCTTCAAAAACTACTTTTACGCCTAATAAAATACCTTTTTAGTTGACCAAAAACTGAACAAATCAGGCAGCAAGGGCATTTTTTTGTCGAAAATGCAACCAAAATCCACCCAAACTTCATAATAGTGTCTAATCTAGCCTAAATTTCCTTTCACAAACTAATCTTAAACGAAAACACTTAAATCTAAACATAATCCCGTATTATCTTTGTTTGCAACACTCATCACTCTCATCTCACCAAGAATCAAAAATATTTAACTAGTAAAATAAAGTAGTATCATTATTTATGAAATCTTGTCTTTAAAATCTTTCAAAAATTGAAACACAACATATGGATGTATGGATCTTGAACATATAAGAAGAACATAAGAAAAACCACAAAGAAAGATTCAAGATACTTACAAGAATGAAGAACAAGAAGTAATAACACAAGATCTATACCCAAAATCAATAGATCTTGAAAAACCCCAAATAAAAATCAAACCCTAATTTGTAGATCTTGAAGAAAACCCTTAAATCAAAGAACCAATGCTTCAAAACACCTTAGATGTTCTTAGAAATAAACTTGGAATGAGTGGATCTTGCTAGAAATCAAAGATTGGGGGTGGGGGGGTGGGGGGGGGTTATGAAAAGTTTATGGGCTGTGTGGTGGTGGCCGTGGTTTCAAGAGTGCAATGAGAGAAAAGAATTTTGTTTTGGTGGCTAGTGGTAATGATGTGTAACCCTAGTGTATGAAAGTATGGTTTATATAGGGATTGAGCTAGGGGTTTTAGGCTCTTTCATGTTGACTAGTCAAGCACCAACACACATTTGAGGTGTGTGTGTTAGTTCGGCCGTAGAAAGAAAAAGGGAAGAGCAAGAGAAATTTTAAAGAGCCATGGTGCATGAATTTCTGGCTAAGATTCATGTGTTAGTAAATTGAGAGTCAAGGTGTGTAAGAATCACATGGGAAAGTCTAACTTGATGAAATGTGCATGAGAATGACACTCTCATGTGTCACTTTTATTCACATGCATAGGATTTTCAAAAAAAGATGCCTTTGATTTAATTTCAAGACTCATGGTGCATTTGGTTTAGGTTTAGGCGTCCATATGTATAGGGGGAGGGATATGAATGAAAATTTTCACTTAAGAATATGAGATGGACGATAACTAAAGTTTACACGAAAAGATTCTGAGTTTCCGGGGTTCCGTTAGGTCAAAAACACGAAAAACGCAATTTAAACGTTAAAGCGTAAAAGTAAATATCAAAAGGATCGTAAACTACGACAACACTTAGAAAAGATAAAATCACTCTTATTAATATCTAAATAATGAATATCCGATGCCAGAACGCTTCAGATGATGTTTTTCAGATTTACGCGGGTTTATTTCCCGGTAAACTGCTGGATTCAAACGTAACGTATAAAAGTCAAAAATAATTGTCGGAAAAGTTTAAAATATTGACCTAAAAATCTCGGGGTGTGACATAATCTCCTTATCCAAAGTGGCAATGAAACCATAGTCTGCCCTAAAACCTCCAGTCGGTCTAGTAGCTAGAGCAGGCTGTGCTTTCTACGACCTCGTACCTAGGACCAAAAGCAAATCATAACCTCTTCTGAGGTGGTAAGCAAACCTCGGGCATGTCTGCTCCATGGTCAGTAGAGGGTAGCAACAAAGATGGTGAAGAAGTAGGTAAGGGTATAGGTAAGATAGGTGGTGTCCCTGATGGTGGTGAATCTGATTTGGTGCGGGAGAGTATGATGGGTGGTGGTAATGGCAGTAAATGGGAAGTAGATGGTGCCTTGGCTCTCAGCCGGATCATAGAAGCTCGATATCCTAATGGATAAGTAGGACTAGTAGGTGGTAGTGATACTGGTAGTGGTGGTGAGAGAATCTGAGGTAGTGGTGATGACCATTGGGAAAGTGATGAAGGTGGAGTAGGTATAGCAAGAAGTCTGGCAACCTCTATATCTGAAGGAAGTGATACGGGGTGGTGATACTGGTAGTGGTGATGAGGGAATCTGAAGTAGTGGTGATGACCATAAGAAAAGTGGTGATGAAGCTGGAGTAGGTATAACAAGAAGTCTGGCAACCTCTGTATCTGAAGGAAGTGTTATGGGTGTCTGAGCTCGGATAGATATCCTAGCCGTAACATGGTATGCATGATGTGGTGGTGGTGTGGCCGCAGACTCGTCTGTCTTAAAAGGCTCAGTCTCCTCAGCGGATGGGACATGATCAACAGCTAGAAAAGCAACAGCTGTAGAGTCGGCAGGAGCTAGGTACTCCTCCTCCTCCTCATCGTCTTCGTCCTCCTCCTCATCATCATCATCTCTATCGGTGGGATAATCAGCTAGATCCTCCTTTGGATCCTCATCATCATCCTCCTTCGGATCCTCTTCGGGATCGGACTCAGGAACATATCCTGGTGAATCAGTAGTGGGTGAGACAATAGCAGGCAGTGGCTGCTCCTCAGCTAGGAGTACATCATCCTTCGGTGGCATAAACTACGAGTATACCGGCTCAGGAACAAACTCTGGTAGAGATGGTTCCTGCTCTAGCTCCTCTGGGATAGGCACATAATCAGGAGATGGTGGGGCCTGAAAAGCGGCTACCACATATGCATACGGATCCTCTGGCATCACGGGTGGTCCATCGACTCCCAGAGATCCGATGTCTGACAAACCTCCAAATGGACTGGATACCGCCGTGTAGGTGACTGTGGAATCCTCTGAATCCGACATGACAATATCTGAAAATCAAAAGTAGCTTATATAAGTATTAATATAAGACTCTTATAGTAATATACATTCATATCATAACATGTATATCAATCATGAATGCATCTAGTCTAATCAACTAATGTAACAACTAGTGTATGTATGTATGTATGTATGTCCCGTAAAAATCCCTTTGTATGAATGCAATGTTTGAAAACGGTTATAGTCCAGTAAAAACATTTGACCTGGTTCTCTATAACCTTGGCTCTTGATACCAATCTGTAACACCCCCAAACTGGGTCGCCGCGGAATATAGGTTGGGGGTGGTACTTCATAGATCAATAACACAAGATATATATAAGAACGACCAAAAAGTCAATTAAAACCGATACATTAGATTTAGCAAAGTGTTTGTTACATAAAGCCCGAAGCTTCACTAGTTCAAAATACAAATTACAAGATTCTAGTCCATAACAAATGTTTCCCAAAATGTAATGCAACCAAATCTTTAATGCATGACTTCCAAAATAACGACCACCAATGTATCCCTTGTCTTGTACCTTACTGATCTCCTGAGAAAACATTGCTTAAAACGTCAACATATTGTTGAGTGAATTCATAGGTTTATAAAATGTATAATGTAGGACCGCAAGATTTCCCCATGATAATGCAACAGATGCAAACATCATAAAATGTGATTACGTTTTCCTACGCTCATGACACTGAAGCTCGACATGTATGAATTGTAATATATATTGCCAACATTGCCCGTAATGATGTTCTAACCCGCAACATCCTATGTCCCACATGGTATACGTTCGTTGTCCGGCAAACCGGCATAGTGAGCATGACTCACCCGAACGGGGAGGTCAATCCCGAATAGATCTATTTATAACATTCGCGCTCACAACAGTAATTGAAAGTTCATGATAATGGGCAAACACGTAATCGTAATGTGAAATGTCCACTTGCGTCCAATTGTAAAACATACATATGTTTCTCACCCCAAAACTTGTAAATCATTATAAATGTAAAACGCGAGGCTATGAACTCACCTCGAGTGAATGAATATCAAGTATATCACAGAAAATACGTCAGATAAACGCGGAATGCAACCTAATTAATTATAGGTCGTATAAGTACTAAGCACTTAGATTAACGAATACCATATACAGTTCTATATAGCTACATCACCATCTAATTGCATTTATGAAATCATATTTATAAAGTTAAAAAGTTTATAAATATCTCTTTAGTAAAAACGACATAAATTTCCCGTTTTAAGTCCGTTTGGTATGTTTCTTACGTCTACGTTTTCGTATTAAGACGAGTTATCAAAATATTATATTTTTATATTTTTAGTCCCCTGGTGAACAGTGGTTTTTACTGTTCTTATACTTTTATAAAATTTGTCATCGTAAACTCGTAAATGTCGTATTTTATTCGTTTTAACTCCGTTTTAGTGATTCTTT
>BQNB010057075.1:0-38375 GCA_026074375.1 Tanacetum coccineum
TTTTTTTCTTTTTCTTAATTTACAAAAGTAGTGTTCTTAGTTTTTGGATGAACAGAATCAAAGGCAACCACATGGAGATAACAAAAAATTTAAAAGTAGACATATCATTAAGAACCCTAAAATTGGTCTACACAAACAATTAGCAAAAACTGGCAAGTAAACATATCAATTAAAGCCCTAAGATTTGGATTGAAGCTAGATTAAAAATCGATAAACATATGAATCAATAGAATATCTATTATTAGAACCCTACACATATGAATTAGAACCCTAATATTGATAAAAAAAGCTGTTGATGACTCTGATTAATACAAAGGGAAAAAAATTATCAAGTAAACATACCAATAAGAATTGAGATGAAGGATGCTTGAAATCAGACGAAATAAAAGATAGTTTGATTCGATATATCGGTAATTTAAGTTGAAAAAATTGATGGAATCTTGAAATTATGTGATAAGTTTAGGATCTGTAATTTTAGAATGTCAAACAAACCATAAAAAATAGTCGCTGAATTCAAACCTCCAGCCACATGGATTTAATGACGTGGCTTTAGTGATGTGGCGATTGTGCCTTGTTTGATTAAATGACGTGTACAATTTTCAAAAAAATCTTTGTTTATTATATATAATAGAGTTAGGATCAAATGAGAAGTTTTTTTAAAAATAAGAAGGATAAGAAGTAACAATAATCGTATATCCAAGATGCACCAACTTAAATTAGATGCATCTCTATAATCTTGGATGCATTATAATGCATCATAATGTGTTTTTTAGATTTTAATTAGATGAATATACGTATTTTAGATTCATTTCATGATTTCTCTTGTTTTTGGTTCCTCTACATGTGCCAAAATCATGAAAATCAATTTGCACAATCTACACATCAAATTAACTTTCGAAACTCAACATGGTGCATCTAAATGAATAGAAATGCATCTAATGCAAGTCGTTGCATCTCAAATGTATGGTTTTAGTCACTTGTCACCACTTCTTATTTTAATTTATTTCTCACTAGATCTCTACTCATATAATCTATAACTTATATATGGGGCTAACTATGACTAGATTAATATGATTTAGTGACTCAACGCCACCTCAATGATGACATGGCGCAAACAACGGTGACATGGCACATATGAGACAATAATTTTAAATTATTTTTGAATTTATAATTTTTTTGCCTTTAATTTGAATTTTCGAATTTTTACTTATTTTTGCATTAAATTTCGATTTTTTTCTAGCTAATTATGACTGGATAAATATGGTTTTTTGCCACCTCAACGATGACATGGCACTCATAAACGATGACATGGACACATATTTAACATTAATTTTATTAATTTTCGGATTTCTTAAAAAATATAGTCTTGGCAAGATTTGAACTGATGACCTATGGTTAAGATGCCACAAGGATTACCAACTGTGTAACATCCGAGAATTTTCGGATTTTTAGATAACTATTTCAATCTTTGACTTTTTGGGTCTGGCTTGACTTATAAGAACGACCATCTAAATCACGTTTTCACGGCTCGGACCCTAAAAGAATGAAAAGTAAATTTTGACCCGACCGGTTTCATATCTTAGCTTTCTCCTTAACTTTAAATAGATTGATTTTGCTAATCTTTTATACAAGGACTAAAATACAAGTCTAGCTTGAAAAGAGTCATGACTTCGCAGTTCCCATAAGTGAAGTTTAAATAGCGAAATCGATTAATTAGAGTTGAGTATTGTTTGCCAGTCTATATGACTTGTTAAAGTGTCGATCTTAATTCATTAGGCTAAGTATTCACGGGTTTCTTTATTAGAAAATTTAAATTGTGAAGAACAAGAGATGATAGAGTAGATTATAAGTGGTGATGCTAAACATAGAATAGTTGGATTTCTTTAAGGCTCATAAGTGTTAATTGTGGCTTTTTATCTCATTAGCTTGTTTCACCTTTATATATAATTGTTTAATAAATAGAGATTTGCAGTTTTTTGATAATAATTAGATAATATAAGTTTCCTTTTAGTTCCCTTTGTGATTAAGATAAGTACACATCAGGAAATACCTTACATTTGGCATACTAATGTATCACAATAAAAAATACTTTGCTTATCCCTTAAAGCCTTAGGGTATATGGGGAAAGTAGAATTTAATAAGTGAAATCATAGCCTTAATTCATTGTCCTTAAAGAGCTTAGGAGTATATATGGAATGGATTCTGTTGCTTAATTTTTTGTCCTTGTAGTACCTAAAGAGCTTAGGGTAATTGCAAATAAGATTGGTCCTAGTAATTCTTAAAGAGCCTTAGGGATATAGACAAGCATGGTACTTGCTTAAGTAACCTAAAAAATCTAAATTTGGTACCCTCGATGTGGACTTTAATCTTTGATGATATTAGATCTTTTAAAAGGGCTAGGAGCTAATTATTGCGTTTTTAACCGTTACGCTTATTATTTTTAGAATTAATAATATCTGAAATAAAGTCATAAAGAGCCTTCAGTATATACTTAAAGATAAACTCTTGAGATACAAAATTAGGAATAAGGGAGGAAAAAGGAAGTACACAATTAGCTTTAATATAGTGTTAGCATCACAACATGTGTTTTTTGCAATGATCTTGTTTTAAGCTTGGCTTGGAGAAGTGAAAGGCAAGAAGATAAATTATCCATCTTGACACTTTTTGTGCTTTTTGTTCCGTGATTCCTAAAGTATCAAGAATAATGAAAGCAATCAGTAGGTCGCGCAGAATATAGTTTAAGTATGTTAAATTAGAAGAAATCAAAAAAAATGAAGAAGTTATTGAAAAACGGGGAAATGGGTTTTAAAGCTTGTGATTTCTAAACTCCCCCCACAAAAGACTTGCTACTTTTCAAAGATTAGTTTGGGGAGGTTTTGGAGGTAATTTGGTTTTAGAGCAACATTGATTATATCGTGAGGACACGTTCAATCTCTAGTTTGGGAAATTTTGAAATTGATGAAATCACATATCCTTTTATACCAAAACAATGACCTTAAATGAAACAAATTATGCAAATTAGCTTTGTATATTGCTTGTTTTGTCATTTTGTGATTTGTAGGTACGATAATGCAAAAAATTAAAAGAAAACGGTCAAAAACCGGAACAAGACACGGACACGAGCCTGAAGAGTACACATGAGAAGGAATTTTTCTATCATTACGGTCAACAAAAGTCATTGGACCAACTTTATGGTTAACATAAAAAGCAACAAAAACCCCCCCCCCTTGAAAATCACCAAACACCCCCTTGATGTTAAACCAATTTCATAAAAGCCCTTAAATTAATAACACCGTTAGTCCTTTTTATATAAAAGACTAACGGTCGTTATCTCCTTTATAACCCAAAACCCTTTTAATATTTACCCGAACCCAAATCCTTTTAATATTTACCCAAGCCCAAAAATTAACCAATGGTCCAAGTCAACCCCTATTATAATCCAGTCAAACACAAAACGAATAAAATTAGGGAGGGGGCGGGAAAAATAGTTTTCACTGTTCACCGTCTTCCCCAATTCACCTTCTCTAAAATTAACTAGATTAAAGAGCAATTAACCCACTCCCTTATGTGGCAAAGAGATTCCAAGTACGAAGCTGCTGACTCAGCAAAGAAAACGTCACCTTATGCTATGATTGGTCAAAGTTCTGACAGCAAGGCATGACGTGGGAAGGAACTAACACACCTCTGGATGAAAAATTACATTGAAATCAAGCCAAAAGAAGCACAAAGCCTCTGACACACGGATTGCCACGCTGGCAATCCGTGTGATCACATATTGATCCAACGGTGAAGATTGAAGATCCAATGATTGCAAGGATTAAAAGGCTGAGATCATTTGGAGCGTATGAGACCTAGAAGCTTCTCTCTCAGCCTATATAAAGAGCTCCTCACTCACTCACTAAGGCATCTAGGAGTAGTTTTAGAGAATAGCTTGTATAATTAGCTTATGTAATTTACTTTTCAAAAACGTTTTGAGCTATCACTTTTAACTTAAGGTAAATTTCATTAAGTTTGTAACTAGTTTAAATTAATAAGTAGTTTGTTTTGAATATTGATCATTTGTTACTTAATGTTTTACCTTAATGCAAAACTATTTGATTAAGCTGTCTTTTGTTCACATAAGCTCATTAAGCTCTTAAATCTACTCATAAGCTAGTTATTAACTCAGTTAAGCTCACAAAAGCTTAACTGAGTTTTATTACTCAAATCTTCACAATCAAAATACCTTAGCTAAAAATGGAAGGGAAGCCAATAAGGGATGGGCTTTCCAGGACCCTACCAGCTTATCATTTGTAACTATATCTTGTTGATAGCTCATAAGACAATTTGATAAGCCTCGTTTTGAAAAAAAAGCCAGTAGTCTCTTGAAGTTTCCTTTTTACATTCTTAGCTTAAATTTGCATTTCTAGCTGTACTACTGCTTAATTGTCTGCTTAATTTGTATTAGAATAGCTTATCTGCGCTTTATTCAATGATTTTACTTGAGATTAATTCTAGTAGTTAATCTTAATACGATTGAAAAACAACCTAGATCTTAGTTTGTTAGATTTTAGTATAAACAGTTCGAAAAAAATAATATTAGCATAGTAATTAGCTTATCAATTCTGCTTATTTAGTTGCTAAAAGCTGCTTATTAGACTTGTTAAAAGCAAATTGATATATGGTATTTGGTCTTTGTTCATTATTTCTCATCTTCATAAGCTAAAAATGGATTTTGGCCTTTTTAAGGGGTGTTTGGCACAAGGCAGTACTAACTCAACTTAGTACTGCCAAGGCCATTTGGTCCTTAGGATTGGTTTAAAATTACATTTGCAGGTTTATAAGATTGGATTTAAGGAAATTTGTAGGTTTAAAATTAGCTTTCATTTATGTGAATTAGCTATAGTTTAGTCTGTTAGTTTAAGCTCAGTCCTATTAGCATCAATAGCTTAAGTTTGTTTTTACTTAGAATAGTTGCTTAAATTGCATTTGATTGAGTGTTTAAAAGTGTAGAAACAAGGATCTATAGACTGCACTTGTAGGTTTAAAAAAAATAGATAATTTGTGTGCAAACTGCATCAGTATAAATAATAGACAAGTAACCCTTTTCAATCTCAATTTTCAGATGGTTATAATAGTTTTTAGGTCTTGATTTTAAGTTTGCTAGTAGCTTATAGGTTATAATAGATCTGTTTCAGCTTAATTTGTTTTCAAAAGTCCATTTGATTATCTGTTTTAAGCTCAAAATAAGCATATATCTTATTTAAACCAAAAATTTCACTCAGCTCATACAGAGTACATAAGCTGTTTTCAATCAACTTTTTCTTTGAGCCATTGAATTTCAAAATATGTTTCAAAAACTGTTTCATGTAGCTTTTTGGCCAGGGTTTAAGGTAGTGTAAGCTAGATTGTCATAAGGATCCTTTTGCTTATCTAAAAATAAGCTCAAAAGTATCTCAATGTCTGTTTGGTATCCAGTGTTGGCCAAAATGCTTTATTTGAGTTTCTAGCTTATAGCTAAGTTCTTTGTTAGTGTTGTCTTAAACTTGCTTATTAGGTTAAATTTTAGTAGTTAATAGCTTATTTAGTTTTACCTTTAGCTTAATTTAGTTTTAAGATAATTAAAGTTTTGTTAAAAAGCCATGAACATGCTAAGTGTTCCTGTCAAGATAATTAGGCCTTGAATTTATAGTTATTTATTTTAGACTTCAAAAAGTGATTTCACAAAAAAGATTTTCTTTTTAAGCTCTTAAAGAAGGCTTTTCAAAGTTTTTGTAAAAAAAAATGAAAAGGGACTAGGGGAAATCCAGGGTGAGCAAGGCCTCGAACCCTGGACCTCAACCCTCCTCAACCTTTATAACAACACAACACCACACACATTACCCAACGAGCCCTGGACTTTTCTGTCGTGAAAAAATTAATAAAGAAAAAAAAGGTACACGTTTAATTCTTTTAAACCCTTTTCATTATTCTAAAAATAACAATTTCGAATGCTTTATCAGGCTTATTTGAGCTTATTTCTTTTGAGCATTTCCTTTTGTTTACATTTTACCTGTATTCCCCTTCATGTTTAGCTAAATTTTTTAGAATTTTTCTAGATTTTTATTTTACACTTTTTTATATTTTAATAATTTTTTTTCTTTTATTAAAAATCTTAAAAAATCATAAAAAATAGAAAAAATAAGCAAAAAATATTTAATTCTTGTTCAGAAATTTTCTTTTGTCATTTAAGGACTTATAAAAAAATAATTCATTTGTAGGGTTAATATTTAGAAAATTTCATTTTTAAAGAACGGGATTTTGTCCGTTCTCATTTTTTCTCATTTTTAAGCTTTAAGTGTTTCATTTTAAGTTTTGCCTTAGCTTTTTCTTTATTAGTTAGTTAATTAGGATAGGAAAAGTAAAAAAAATATACTTTTAGGTTTAATTTTTGATAATTTATGATTTTAATTGTCGCGTTTTCTTTAATTCCCGTTATTTGTTTTTATCTTTAATTGCTTAGTCGTTAATTTTACTCGCTTTCTTAAATTGTTTTTTTAATTGTAGATTTAGAAAATTAATCCAAAAAGTTTGAACCAATTCAAGTCATTATCCAAATAACAAACGAGGTCTCAATTTCATAAGTCTTTGGGAAAACGACCCGGTTAAACGTGTAGTATTTTTGTAAGATTTTTCCCTACTACCTTTGTCCTTAAGGGTAGTTTTGAAATTTTTTATACTTTGGATATTATTACGTATATATAACTTTACATACATCAAGTTTTTGGCACCGTTGCCAGGGATTTGTTATTAAGATTCCTTCGTTTGCATTTGTCGATCGTGGTTTGAAAAACATTTCGTCTTCGAAAGTTACGCTTTTGAAAAAATCAAAAATTTAAAAAATTAAAAAAAAAAGTAAAAAAAAATTCTTTTCTTTTTAGTATATGTAGAAGTTAAATAAATACAAAAAGACAAAAATATTTGCTCTTCCGGATTTTTCGATTTTTATTTTGTTCTCTTAATTACTAAAATACACATCAATTTAATTCTCTTACTAGAGAATTTGTGAATATTCCATTAATAAGTTCCCGAACTTAAGATTCAAAAATTTACCGTCTTGTGTCACTTACGAAAAAGGCGCACCTCTTTTGTGAAATAAGCTATTAGGAGGGTTGTTCCACGGAACTACAACCCGAAGGGACAAACGTTTTTAAGGAGATTCGCTCCCACTACATCCCCCGTTTGCAAATTTTACTTAAGGGAGTTACCCTAAGTTTGTTGATTATTCGGTAAACAAAAATATTTTCTTTTCTCATTTCTTTTATCATTTTTGTTTGCTTAGTGCATGCGCACTAGAAATTCCAATTTTCCAAATAATTCGAACGTAACCATTCCGAGACGTCGAAATAGAGGACGTGCTCCAAACGTAGTCGAACCCGAGCTTCGTACTATCGTTGAAGTTGCACCAATGGCGGAACGTACAATGGAAGAGCTACTCCGTGCACTAACGAAAGGGTATGGAGAAGCTATCGTTTTACCGGAAATTAATGCGGATCATTTTGAGATTAAAACAAATTTGTTACAACTAGTTCAAGCTAGCCCGTTTCACGGTTATGAGAGGGAAAATCCCCACGCTCATATTAATAGTTTCAAAAGGATTACCTCGACTTTACGATTTAGAGATGTGCCGAACGATGTTATTAAGCTTATGATGTTTCCATACTCACTCGAGGGGGCCGCTAAAGTTTGGTACGAGAAAGAACCACCTAATTCTATCTTGACTTGGGAGGATCTCGTAACCAAATTTTGTGAATCAATTTTTCCCTCTTCAAAACCACTCACATTAAAGAAAGAAAATTTTCTCATTTTACACAAAAACATCGAGAAAAACTTTTAGTGAAGCATGGGAACGATTTAAGGGAATGCTTAGAGCTTGTCCTCACCACGGATTTACGGAGTTAACTCAAGTTGATACCTTCTATAACGGTTTAAACGAGAAGATCAAGACTCCTTAGAAATGCCGCGGCGGGTGAAATCTATTGAGTAAGACGACTAGAGAGGCTTTGAACATAATTGAGAATAAATCAAAAGTTCGTTATTCACGAAATAAATCGAATGTTTCTAGGATGAATACGACTTCTAGGGAAAGTGTTAGTAAAACGGATGAAAGAATTGATAAGCTTGCGAACCAAATTTCGACCTTAGTTGAGATGTATTTACTAAGAAAAGTTTGTCACTCCTACTCGGTTAAAGCGTTGAGAAATTTGTGTTACTTGTAGTGTGTCCTCATGCTTGGTAACAATTAGCTCCTAAACCGATAACAATCAATCTAGTGTTATTGTGCGGACAACGGGTTCTTACAGTCAGTTAACCCTCAAAACCGTGTGTAGTAACCAAATGGCACCACCTGGTTTTGGTCCGGTAGCAAAAAAAAAACCAAAAATTTTTGGGGGGGGGTTTCCCCCCCCCAAAATAGGTTTTAATCAAAATCCAGTTCAAGGAATAATTTTAATCGGGGAAACAATTTTCATGGAAATCAAGTTTTTCAAGTTCAAAATAATCATGCTCTAAATTTTCAAAATCAAGGATTTCAAAACCAACCTTTTCAAGTGCCTAATAATCATGTTCAACAAGAGTTTTCAAATGAGTTTTCAAGTTACAAGAGAACTAATGATCAAATGATGAGAAACATGCAAAATCAAATCAACTCGTTGAAAGGAGACTTTAAGAATGAAATTCAAAACACGATGAAGACTCAACAAGCCGTCTTGATGAATCAACAAAATGTTTTTCAAACTAACTTGCAAAATATGTTAAGTGGATTCTTTCAAAACCAAGCCTCAACTTCGGGTACTCTTCCGAGTAATACCATTCCAAACCCGAAGGGTGAGATGAAAGCGATCACTACTCGAAGTGGTGTTACTTACGAGGGACCCTCGATTCCTACTAATCCTTCTCCTAAAAAGGTAGTGGAACGAGAAACCGAGGAGACCATGGAATACAGGAGCAAACAAATATTCCAAGGAAGGTACGCCTTACATCCCACCTCCGGTTAACCCCATTCCGATTCCGGAACCCGATGTTCCGAAGACTTTACCTAAGCCGAATATTCCATATCCTTCGCGACGTAATGATCAAAAGTCCCGTGACAAAGCTTCGAATCAAATGGAGAAGATCTTTCAAATCTTTCAAGATTTGCGCTTCGACATTAGTTTCGCGGATGCTTTACTTTTGATGCCAAGATTTGCTCCTACGATTAAGAATTTGCTTATGAATAAGGAAAAGTTGCTTGAATTAGCTAAGATACCGTTGAACGAGAATTGCTCGGCGATGCTCCTCAAAAAGCTTCCCGAAAAGCTTGGAGATCCCGACAAGTTTCTTATTCCATATAATTCCCCGAGAATGGATGTATGTCACGCCTTGGCCGATCTTAGAGCAAGCATAAATCTTATGCCTTTTTCCATTTGGAAAAAGTTATCCTTACCCAAACTTACACCAAATCGAATGACTTTAGAGTTAGCGGATCGATCTATTACTCATCCTAAAGGAGTCGCTGAAGACGTTTTTGTTAAAGTTGTGACAACCCGAGATTTTCCGTTCAACAAGTTAGCCATTTTCGTGTAGTAATTTGAATTTTTAAATGTTTCGTTTAGCCTTACCGTTTAACCGGGAAGTTGTTTCGTTGTTATCTGAGAATAGTCTCCGGGAGCGAACCGGGACACCAAACGTTGTTATCTGAGAATAGTCCCCCCCTCCCCTTTGGCTTATTTCGACACCAACAACCTTAAGAACTTGGTGGACAAGTTTTGAATTCAAATGTGCATAAGACAAGAGTAAATCACATGGCATGTGCTAGTTATTTTCTCATTGGTGGATCATTTTGGTCCCCCCTCCCATTCTTGTCTTATATTTCGGTACACACACACACACTATTAGTGTGTGAAGTAAACTTGTGATTTATATAACTTGGTTACTTCCATTTGTTCATTCATAACTCACACACTTTACATTTGAGCTTCTCTTTCTCTCTTGTTCATCCCAAAACCCACGAAAATACCAACATACATACAAATCCATATATTTTTCATCTTTGATCAAAAACACTTGAAGATTTATTGAAGGTTTGATCATTTGTATCATCCGGGTATTTGTTAAACAACATTTGGGTTGTTATTAATCTTTGTTCATCATCCAAATCTTCTAATTTTTGTAAGTCTTCAAATTCTCAAATAACTTGTACTTTTATACTTCTTATGATGCATACATACTAGTTGTACAATTCATTTTGTAAAAACAAAGGTTTAAAAACTACATAAACCCTAAAAGGGTGTTCATATATTTCGAAACATACATAAATAAATATAAGGAAATCTTAGTTTTGTGATCGTGGTTATTTTCGTGTAATAAAAATGATATGCTATAGCTCATTTTGTTCGGCTTATGTTTAACAAGCTTGTGGAAAGCTTATTTAATTATTTTGAGCTTATTAGGGCTTGTATATATTTCGGCACAACTAGAAAACAAAGAAAGATTTATTGTTTAGCTTATTTTGTTTTGACATATATTTTGTTAGCTTATTTTCTAGCTTTTTGTGAACGGACAAATGATAAACTTATTCGGCTCAATAAATAAGCTCGAATATAGTTTATTAGGCCTTAAAGCCACGTCCCACATACAAGACCCAACACCATGAGATTATTCTTAAGCTCATATGGTTTGGCTTATTATACTTGACTTATTGTGAGCTTATTAATAGCTTATCTTGAGGTCACGTATTTATTACTTAATATTTTGCTTATCGGATTAAATGGATAAGTAAAACTACACATTCGGACTTAACGGGCCAAAGCCCAACATATATGCAAAACACCAAAGCATACAAGCTTCGATGTAGTTTATTGAATAAGTTCGTGAGTAACTTATTTAATAGTGTACGGTTTAGATGTTTTACGTTTAATTATTTTTAGACGTCGAACGTTACAAATAATAATGGATTTGATGATGAATAAATTGTAAATATGGAAAGTGATTTGAAAGTGGTTTTAATTAAAGTCTACGACTTTGGAAAACGTGTAAACACGAACGGGTCATGCCGAAATTTTGTAAAAATCTTTATACTTAGAAACTATTTGGAAAAACATAAATGATAAAATACTTCGATTAAATTACCTAACTATTTGGAAATATTAAATGATAAATAACAAGTTTACTTATGTATTAACCATAACAAATATAATATCTATATAAGTAATATAATATTATATGTACGTTTCGTAAAACTCGATCACCAACATTTTTAAATATACAACTAACGTTTGCTAAAAATGACAATGAACGTGCATGCATCAATGTAGTACGATAACCTTCCGAGTCTAAATCGAAACCCATATTCTTTTAGGTCATACCCGTGTACCGCCGTTCATTCCAAGTGACCATACTTTTGACGTATACTCTTTACCTTATCATCAAGGTGAGTTCATAGCCCCACTCTTTTACTCGTTTTGAATAAATGTTTTATAACTTGGGGTGAGAAACATTGCTTGCTTTTAAAACTGGACACAAGTACTTTGCGTGAGATTTTCCCTGTTTACGTGTTGCCTAAGTAGCGTTTAGACCACTACTGCCCCACTTATCATGAACCGTCAATTTCTCGACTGGAGGACCGGTCGAGGGAGCGCGAATGTTATTAATAGATCTATTGGGATTAATTATCCCTATCCGGGTGAGTAGCGCTCACTACCCACGGGGTGCCCGATAAACGGATATATACCATGTCGAACTTAAGAAGGTAGTCTTGGTCAGATACCTCGGGGGCTTGTTTCAACCTAGCAATGTACTGCTATAAACGTAATTAGCTTCGGTGTCATGAGCTTAGCGCAACGTAAATACCTTTTTATGTGAAGTTGTATTGTATATAACTGTCGCATACATGTTGATAACTTGTGGTCCACTATAATAACGTTTGAACTAAACCTATGAATTCACTCAACTTTATGTTGACGTTTTAAGCATGTTTTTCTCAGGTGCTTAGCATGGATGCTGTTGATTGACTTATGTGGAGTCTATATGCCTGTACCGGTTTACCAGAGATTTATCTATGTTTTAAATTACATTGGTCGAACTTATTAAGCTTCCGCAATTTTAACTTTGAATCTATAAATATAATCGATATACAACTTATTATTATATATTTTTAATCTATGCAACGGTGTTTATTTTCAAAAACGTATCCCCCGGGGGGGGGGGGGGGGTCCGGGGAGGGGGGGGGGGGGGGGGGGGGGGGCCCCCCCCCCCCCCTTAGAGTATTCTTTATGCTTTCTACTTGTAGATGATCAATCAAGTCACGCCTCCAGATACGTGTTCCGTTCAGGCCCTGTCTGGGGGTGTGACAGTTTGGTATCAAGAGCCAAGGTTATAGAGAACCAGGTAGTATAAACTAGGCTGGACTAT
Organism: Tanacetum coccineum; assembly: GCA_026074375.1. Taxonomy (NCBI): domain Eukaryota; kingdom Viridiplantae; phylum Streptophyta; class Magnoliopsida; order Asterales; family Asteraceae; genus Tanacetum; species Tanacetum coccineum. The sequence goes on from BQNB010057075.1 coordinate 12,409, forward strand.
AACCAGTATGTGGTCCTACATGATTATGTGCCTTACGTGATCTTACATATGTACGTATAACATAACTAAGTGTTCTACGTAAATAATATATACGTATTAAATACTAAGTATATCTAATACTTCTAAGTGTTTCTTATTTCATCCTATCATGACGTGCTCGATGACTCATTCATTTATTCATTTTGCATTCATCCAGTTACCCATTCACTAATTCATATTTTTGCATCATGCATGGTTGTTATAAAGATGATTTATATGAACTTTGCTTGTGTAGGTTATGGCTATTTCAGTTATCTTGATTTCTTTGGATTCATCTGAGGATAGCGTGGGGACACCTGTTGGACGAGTGATCTTGTTCGGTACTATCCTTACTACTATTCCTGACACCACACCAGTGATTTCTCTACCTGCTACTCAGACTGACACACCAGTGATACCCACAGAGACACCTATCATAGCACCTACTATACCACAATCCCCAAACTATAAACCAGCTTCTCTTGATTACTCACCTGCATCTGATTCAGAGTCTGGTACATCTGAGGATCAATCATCAAACCATGTACCACCATTACCAGCTATCTTACCATTTTTATCATCGGATGATGACACCACAGACAATGATACACCAGATACACCACCATCACCTACCCATGGTATGCCTTTCACTGAGATTACCGCTTTTACCTAGAGATCACCTATCATACCTCGTCGCTGGGTTATAATTCTATCACCTGGATAGCCTATTCCTCATGGTCGATCGTACCGCTACTATCTTAATGGGCCAATACACACGATGACAGCGAGGAAGAGGTTGGACCGTTACCCACTCATTGTCTTGCTGTGAGACATTCTGCCGATCATTCTTTTTTAAATTCGTCATCAGAGGCATCATTAGATTTTCATTCAGATGCTTCATCTGATTCTTATTTAAGATACTCATTGTCAGATCATTATTCACCAAATTTACCAGGTACTTCTGCGGGGCAATCTCGCAAGAGACGTAGGTCCCCCACGACGTCTGTACCTACATTATCACCTGTATCTGGAGCTTTATCTCCTGTCTGTGATGATTTGATACCATCGCCTAAGAGAGTTAAGGATTCTGGTTATCTGACAGATGTAGAGGTTGATCCTAGAGAGATTAGTTTAAGGGATGATGCTATTGTTAGGGTTAGTGATGAGCCTCACTTAGAGCAGGATATTGATCCAGAGATTCAGGCAAAGATTGACGAGTGTATGGCTTACGCAAATGCTCTTAGGGATAGAGGGATTGATGCTAGAGTTATAGTTGAGGCTATTGAGGGAGTTCAGAGAGAGCAGGGACATAGGATTGTTAGGGTTGAGTCGGCAGTTATTGCTTTGACTGAGAGGATTGCTGAGTTGGAGAGGGATAACAAGAGGCTTAGAGGGACCGCGAGTGTTGAGAGTCAGGGAGTTGACCGACTCCAGCGCGGCATGTCACGTATGCAGAGAGAGTTGAGGCAGATGAGACGACTTCGATTTTATGATCAAGTGAGAGTTTCCAGACTTGAGGCGTGTGCTAGGAAGCACATGGGCTACCGTCCTTAGAGATGTTTGTTAGTATTGCAGCATTGAGTAGTAGCGTTTAGTGATGACCGTAGTGTTAGAACTCATATCTTCTGTATTTTGAAAACGTTGTGATGTAATCACTTATGTTCGATGATATGAAACTAATGTTTTATCTATGATATGATGTCATGATTTGATTTACTTATGCTCTTGTGTCATGCATTATGGGATTTCCGTGAATATATATTTTGGTCGTGTATTTTCTATGTGATTAACCGTAAATTTTATTTAATACCGTTATAATCTCGCTTACCTAGAAAAACTGTACAAGCGTTATATTGATGTGGTTGTAGGAAGATGCCTAACACACGATCTGGAGCGTCCATTGACATTCACGAGAGTATTGAAGAATTGGTTGCTTCGCCGAGTAGCTGAAGAGTTTGGAGCTCTGAAGCCGCCAGACCCTTAACCCCGGAATGAGAATGGGGACGAACTAGAAGGCGATAAATGAGGAAATGAGAAATGGAAAGGAGAAAAGGAAATGGAAATGGAAATGGGAGGAAATGGAATGGAAACGAGAAATGGAAATGGAGGAAATGGAAACAGAAATGGGAATCATGGTATGAACTATGTAGTTTCCATTGGCCAGTGGCTCGAGAGTGCACTTTCCAAGACTCTTGAATGCAAGCCAATAAATTTCATCAGGACTGAGGCGATGTCGGGATTGACCCCTGTTTGAGAAGATGGAGACTGTGTTCAATATCAGTAATTGTCCACCGAAGTATCAAGTGAAGTATGCTACTTGCACACTGCAGGACGTTGCTTTGACCTGGTGGAACTCTCATAAGAGGACAATAGGTGTTGAGGCTGAGCATATGCCATGAATTGGGTTGACTATAAGTTGATGGCAGAAGTGTATTGTCCAAGAATGAGAATCCCAGAAGATGGAGACTGAATTGTGAATCTGACCGTGAAAGGAAACGACTTGACTGCTTACACTCAAAGGTTTCAGGAGTTGATTTTGTTGTGTACTAGAATGGTCCCTGATGAAGAAGACAGAGTGGAAAGGTTTATTGGAGGTTTACCGGACAACATTCAAGGGAATGTGATTGCTGCGAATCCAACCAGACTCCAGGATGCTATACGCATTGCTAGCCAATTAATGGACAAGAAAGTCCAGGGTTATGCTGCAGGAGTGCTGAGAATAAGAGGTGGATGGAGAGTAATCTAAGGGATAACCGTGGACAACAACCGCCGTTCAAGAGGCAAAATACTAGTGGGCAAAATGTGGCCAAAGCTTATACGGCTAGGAACAATGAAAGAAGGGGATATGCTGGGCCACTACCCTACTGCAATAAGTACAAGATGCACCATGCAGGGTTATGTACTATGAGGTGTGGAAACTGTAAGAAGATTGGACATCAGACTAGGGATTGTAGGGTTGTTATTGCTCCAAACACTCAGAGGACTCCATTTGGGAATCAGTAGGGTGTTATTTGTTATGAGTGTAGAAGACCAGGATATTTCAGGAAGGATTGTCCTAAAGTTGAGGAATCAAAACCGTGGAAACAAGACTGGGAACAAGAATGGAAACAAGACTGGGAACCAGAATTGAAGTAATAAAGCTACAGCAAAGGCTTACGCTATTAGAGGAGGAGAAGCAAACCCCAGTTTTAACGTTGTTACGGGTATGTTCCTTCGCAATAACTGTTATGCTTCTATGTTATTCGATTCGGGTGCCGATAGGAGTTTTGTGTCATCTACCTTTAGTGCTTTGCTTGATGTTGCACCATCCACTTTAGACACTAGTTATGCCATAGAACTTGCCGATGGAAGAATTTTAGAAACAAATGTTGTCCTTAGAGGCTGTACGTTAGGATTAATAGGTCATTCGTTCGACATAGATCTAATGCTCGTAGAACTTGGTAGTTTGAACATCATCATCGGTATGGATCGGTTGGCGAAGTACCATGCGTTGATCATTTGTGACGAGAAGGTCGTCTGTATCCCTTATGGAGATGAAGTGTTGATAATCCGTGGTGATGATTGTGACGGCGGAAGTAAGTCAAAGTTGAACATCATATCGTGTACGAAGACCCAGAAGTATATACATAAAGGATGTTAATTTTATCTAGCACAAGTTACATCTAAGAAGACTGAGGACAAATTAAAGGAGAAGCGCTTGAGGACGTACCAATCGTACGGGAATTTCCGGAAGTCTTTCCAGAAGATTTGCCTGGATTACCGCCTGCTCGACAAGTTGAATTTCAAATCGACTTAGTCCCTGGTGCTGCACCTGTAGCACGAGCACCGTATCGATTAGCACCAGCCGAAATGCAAGAGTTATCCACCCAGTTGCAAGAACTTTCTGATAAAGGATTTATAAGACCCAGTTCCTCACCCTGGGGAGCACCAGTTTTGTTTGTCAAGAAGAAAGATGGTTCTTTTCGGATGTGTATCGACTATCGTGAACTGAACAAGCTTACTGTGAAGAACCGATACCCACTTCCGAGGATCGACGATTTGTTTGATCAATTGCAAGGGTCAAGAGTCTACTCTAAGATCGACCTGAGATCTGGTTATCATCAACTCAGAGTTCGTGAGGAAGACATTTCAAAGACAGCATTTAGGACCCGCTATGGTCACTACGAGTTCCAAGTAATGTCGTTTGGTTTGACTAACGCACCGGCAGTTTTCATAGACTTGATGAATAGGGTGTGCAAACCATATCTGGATAGATTCATGATTGTATTCATCGATGATATTTTGATCTACTCCAAAAGCAGAAAGGAGCATGAAGGACATCTTAAGTTGATCTTGAATTTATTGAAGAAGGAAGAATTGTACGCCAAGTTCTCAAAGTGTGAGTTTTGGCTGTCAAAGGTACAATTTCTTGGTCACGTGATTGATAGTGAAGGCATTCACGTTGATTCTACAAAGATTGAGGCAATCAAGGATTGGGCGTCGCCCAAGACACCCACCGAGATTCATCAAATTCTAGGTTTGGCCGGTTACAACCGACGATTTATCAAAGGCTTTTCAAAACTCACTAGACCTATGACAAAACTGACTCAGAAGAGCGTGAAGTTTAAATAGGGAGAAAAGGCAGAAGCTGCATTCCAGTTGTTGAAGCAAAAGTTGTGTAGTGCGCCGATTTTGGCTTTACCAGAGGGAAGTGAGAACTTCGTGGTATATTGCGATGCTTCGCATAAAGGGTTGGGCGCGGTTTTGATGCAGAGAGAGAAGGTCATAGCTTACGCATCCCGCCAACTCAAGGTTCACGAGAAGAACTATACCACACACGACCTAGAGCTTGGTGCAGTAGTGTTTACCCTGAATATGTAGAGATTATTTGTACGGTACCAAGTGCGTTGTGTTCACTGATAATAAGAGTTTGTAACACATTCTCGACTAGAAGGAGCTGAATATGAGGCAAAGACGTTGGTTAGAATTGTTGAGCGACTACTACTGCGAGATCTGATATCATCCAGGAAAGGCGAACGTGGTGGCTGATTCCCTGAGTCGAAAGGAAAGAAGTAAGCCGCTACGAGTTTTAGCCTTGGTTATGACTATAGGGTTAAACCTTCCTAAGCAGATTTTGAGTGCTCAATCGGAAGCCAGAAAGGAAGAGAACTTCATCAACGAAGATTTGCGTGGCATGATTAACAAGTTAGAACCTCGCGCTGACGGAACGTTATGCTTAAACAATCGAAGTTGGATTCCGTGTCTTGGTGATTTGAGGGCCTTGATTATGCATGAGTCGCATAAGTCAAAGTATTCCATCCACCCTGGATCGGATAAGATGTATCAGGACTTGAAGAAGTTATATTGGTGGCCTAACATGAAAGCAGAGATTGCCACTTATGTCAGCAAGTGTTTAACATGTGCAAAGGTTAAGATAGAATATCAGAAACCATCTGGTTTGTTGGTTTAACCAGAGATCCCACAATGGAAATGGGAGAACATAACAATGGACTTTGTGACTAAACTGTCGAGAATAGCGGCTGGGCAAGACACGATTTGGGTAATCATTAATCGTCTCACTAAATCTGCTCATTTCTTGCCTATGAGAGAAGATGACTAGAAAAATTGACGAGACAATACTTGAAGGAAGTAGTCTCAAAGCATGGAGTACCGGTTTCGATCATCTCTGATCGCGATGGAAAATTTACTTCACATTTTTGGAAGTCTCTACATAAAGCATTAGGTACTCGATTGGATATGAGTACAGCCTACCATCCAGAGACCGATGGTCAGAGTGAGAGAACCATTCAAACGTTAGAGGATATGTTACGTGCCTGTGTACTCGACTTTGGAAAAGGTTGGGATAAACACTTACCGTTGGTAGAATTTTTATATAACAACAGTTACCATACCAGCATTAAGGCTGCTCCATTTGAGGCATTATATGGGCGCAAGTGTCGATCACCCATCTATTGGGCTAAAGTTGGGGACAGTCAGCTCACTGGCCCAGAGATCATCCATGAGACAACCAAGAGAATAGTTCAAATCAAGAGCCATATCCAAGCCGCCCGTGATCGTCAAAAGAGCTATGCCGATGTAAGACGAAAACCTCTTGAGTTTCAAGTAGGAGATAAGGTCATGTTGAAAGTATCTCCTTGGAAAGGAGTAATACGTTTCGGCAAACGGGGAAAGCTGAACCCTCGTTATATTGGACCTTTTAAGATCATTGCCAAAGTAGGAACCGTTGCCTATCGTCTAGAACTTCCAGAGAAGTTGAGTAGAGTTCATAGTACGTTTCACGTCTCGAAATTGAAGAAATGCATGGCTGATGAACCGCTTGCTATACCGTTGGATGAAATCCAAGTGGACGACAAATTGAATTTCATTGAAGAACCTGTCGAGATTATGGACCGTGAGGTCAAGCGTCTGAAGCAGAGTCGTATTCCGATTGTCAAGGTACGCTGGAACTCCAGGAGAGGTCCTGAGTTCACCTGGGAGCGTGAAGACCAAATGCAAAAGAAATACCCGCACCTTTTCACCAACTCGCCGCAGAGGTTGCGCCCTAAGCTTTGAGGACAAGGCTTCTTTAACGGGGAAAGAATGTAACAACCCGAGAATTTCTATTCAGTAAATTAGCCGTTTCCGTGTAGAAAATTTGAATTTTTAAATGTTTCGTTTAGCTTTACCGTTTAGCCGGGAAGTTGTTTCGTTATTATCTGAGAATCGTCACCGGGAGCGAACCGGGACACCAAACGTTGTAGTATTTTGGCAATAGCCACGTTTTTATGTTTTAAGGCAATGTTTAAAATTTCGTAATTTTTTGTGATGCCGTTACTCGTTTTGTTATTTTGCGTGATTTCTGCGTTTAATCCTATCTTAGTTATGCAAGCAAAATGCCTGGAAATTAATTCATTTTGAGCACTAATAGATCTATTAAGTGTGCGAAACATTTTTGGTCCCCCCTTTGGCCATGCTCCAACCGATCACACACATGCATACATGCCTAGGATGCCAATTTTGAAATTCAATCATGAGACAACATTCCAACTATTTGGGATCAAGTACTAGTACTAGGTATGGTATGATTGGGAGACCATTTTGGTACCCCTTGGCTTGTCCCCCCTTGCCGTCGCCTAGTAACCAACACACACACTTTGTGTTTTTTTTTATCCCCCCCCCCCCCCCCCCCCCCCCCCCCCCCCCCCCCCCCCATACTGTCAAAATTTGTCTTATAACATCTCATTCTCACCTCACACTCATTTCATTATTCACACACACACAAAAACACTTCTCTTGTGCTCTCTCTCTAAAACACACGGCACAAACACAAAAACATTCAAAACCATACATTTTCCATCTTTGATCATTTACATTTGAAGACAAGTTGAAGGTTTGATCATTTAAGATCATTCGGGTATAAAACAAACAACATTTGGGTTGTTCTTGATCTTTGTTCATCTCTAAATATCATTTTTCTTTGTAAGTCTTCAAATCCTTAAATAAATTGTTATTTCCTAATTCTTCATGATGAATAAAATGTTTGTTGTACAACTTTTTGTAAAAAGAAGGATTTGAAATTACATAAAACCATAAAGGGTATACACATGGTTCGAAAATTATAAAAAGGAATACAAGGAAATCATAGTTTTGTGATCGTGGTTATTTTCATGTAATAATATTTGTACTTTTGAGCTTATTTTATTCGACTTATGTTATGAGCTTATTTGAGAGCTAGTTTGATTATTTTGGAACTTGTTCAATACATATATGTACACGTGTGATATAGAAAACATAAAGAAATATTTCTCAAGCTTATTTCTTGTACTTTAATATTTATATGCTTATCTCTAGCTTATTTTTGGAAGGGTAAAACATTAAGCTTATTTGACTTAACCAATAAGCTCAAATAAGGCTTAATGGGCCTTAAAGCCCACGTCACCCATAAGATAAACCCACGGCCCAAGCTTTTACATAAGCTTATGGGTTCGACTTATTTGTCTTGGCTTATTATGAGCTTGTGGTAGCTTATTGATGAACCTAGAACTTGTTTGTTATCTTTTTAGTATATCAGACTTATTTATTTTGTACGTTAGCATTTTAAAGGCTTGTTGGGCCTAAAAGCCCAATAAGAGTTTTGGTGACTCGTTAGACTTGTTTTAAATAGAAAGCGATTGTGTTGAGTTTGTAAATATAACTTGTAGTTTGAAATTGGTTTTTGATAAAGTCTACGACTTTGGAAAAATGAGTAAACACGAACGGGTCATGTCGAAATTTTGTAAAAATATTATACACTAAAAGACGAAATACACTAAGAGACGAAATACACTAAAAGACGAAATACACTAAAAGACGAAATACACTAAAAGACGAAATACACTAAAAGACGAAATACACTAAAAGACGAAATACACTAAAAGACGAAATACACTAAAAGACAAAATATTTTCGAAGATGTTTCAAAACGTCGAGACTTGTCAAAACTTATAACTTTCGAAAGTACGTTTTAAAAAGGGATACGCCGTGTCTACTCGTGCTCGGATGATCAGTTCTTGCGTTAAGCGTTATTCGTTGTACATCATTTTTAAACGAAGACTATATGATAGGTTGTCGCTAGAACTGTGAGATTCATTTTCACTTGATTGATTCCTTTTGATCCACTACCCGTATAAGGTGAGTTCATAGCCCCACTCTTTTACTCGTTTTGACTAAATGTTTTATAACTTGGGGTGAGAAACATTGCTTGTTTTTAAAACTGGACACAAGTACTTTACGTGAGATTTTCCCTGTTTACGTGTTGCCTAAGTAGCTTTTAGACCACTACTGCCCGAACTATCATGAACTGTCAATCTCTTGACTGGAGGACCGGTCGAGGGAGCGCGAATGAATAAATAGATCTATTGGGACTAATTATCCCTATCCGGGTGAGTAGCGCTCACTACCCACGGGGTGCCCGATAAACGGATATATGTCATGTCGTACTAGTTAGGTTGTCTTTGGTCGGACACCTAGAAGGGCAAACAAATACTTATAGCAATGTACATGCTAACTTGCGTAATTAGCTTCAGTGTCATGAGCTTAGTGCAACGTAAATACTTTTTATGTGAAGTTGTATCTGTTATAACTGTCGCATACGTTTTGATATCTTGTGGTCCACTATAACAACGTTTGATCTAAACTTATGAATTCACTCAACTTTAAGTTGACGTTTTAAGCATGTTTTTCTCAGGTGCTTAGCATGGATGCTGTTGCTTGACTTGTATGAAGTCTATTTGCCTGTACCGGTTACTAGAGATTTATCTATGTCTTCAAATACCGTTGTTGAGTTTATTTAAGCTTCCGCATTTTAACTTTGAATCTTTTAAATTTAATCGATGTAAAACTTATTATTATTATTTTAAAACTTTGCAACGGTGTTTATTTTTCAAAACGTACCCTTAGAGGTCGTTCTTTATGCTTTGTACTTGAGATGCTCAATAAAGTCACGCCTCCGGACACGTATTCCGTCCAGGCCCCGTCTGGGGGTGTGACAGATGCATTATCTATTGTTGGACTAAGACTTATGTTCACATCTTCTTTCATAACTTTAGGCACCCATTTCATTTTTGTCTTAGGAACCCATTTATATCCTGATGGACATTGTTGTGCTATCCACCATTTCCATGCCTTACTGGTTTTCTCATAAAGCATCGTATAGTAACTCTTGGATTTCTGGATAGTGGATTCGGATGCAACTGTTTTCTTAGGTGGCGTTGCAACAGATTTATTCGCTTGACTTTTGGATTGTCTAGTACTAATAGTCCCTAATTTAGGCTTTTTAGTTCTAGCATTCACGTCATTCAAAAATTTAGAAACACAAGCATCATGATTCGAATTAAACACATATTTTTCCCAAGTAGCACAAATAGCATTAACATTTGAAGTTCTGGATTTTAAACTGTCATTACACGCAGTTACAGACTTTATTTTATAAGATATACTATAAATCCTATAGTGGTCTTCTACTTCAGTCTTTTTAAACTTCACTTGACTATTGTTTGGCATGACGTTATGTTTTATTTGAGTGCTCCTAAGGTGTGGTCTGCTAACATTAGTTCTGTGAATTACTCCTGTAGAGGTAAACACGCGAGGATCAGTATTCCTAGAAGTCTGAGACAACTGTGGTGCTTTAGTTTGTGTTGTCCTAGTGTCAATTTGATACATGCCTGGTTTAATCACATTTGTGTTTCTTACAGCTTGCCTTGCTGTTTGAGGCAAAATCTGTGTAGTGACTGGTTTTGATAAACCCTCTGACACATTAGTTTTGGGAACCGACTTTGTCTTTGAAAAACTTTTCCTCTCAAGAGAGTCTGAAAAAGGAGTCGGTTTGCCTAAAACTGATGGTTTTGGAATCCTTTGAGCATTTGGTTGTCGAACAACAGATGGTTTATCAAACTTAGTTTCCACAGACTTTCCTTTGCATTTCTCAATGAGTTTCTTTAACTCACTTATGGCAATGTTCTTGTCTTGCAATTGAGCTTTCAAATCTTGTATTTCGAAATATTGTTCACGTTCTTTTAGAAATACAGTTGACGCTTTTTTTGCAAATTGTGTCATATTTCATTTGTTCTTGACATTGTTGTAAAGCAAGTTTAAGAGAAATCGAATGTTTTTCTAATTTAGCAAAACTTCTAGAAAGCTCATTATAAACTTCTTTTTTAACAGTTTCGGTTTGTTTAGAAAGCTTTTGTGCAAGACATTCATATTCTTTCACTTTATGAAGATATAAGCATTGCAATTCAGTGTGAGCATATAAATCAGATAAATAATGCAAATAAGAACACATAACATCTTGTGAAACACACTCTTGCAGAAGTATATCATACAAGTTTGAAAATTCTACTTTGTCAGATTCAAGTTCGTCAATTTCTTATCAAGGGATTCAACGTACTTTAAATCAGCATGCATTTCTTGCTTAAATTCATGAACAAATTTAAAACTATCATTTTGTGTCTTTAGGGCAAGAGGCATCAAACATGTTTTAATTAGGATTTCCATATCATGAGCAGTTGGTGCACGAAAATGATCATAAGAATGTTTTTCCCAAGCTTGATCAACAAGTTCTCTAAATGATTTATGTTATTCTTCATTACATTATAAGCTTGTATGCTTTTACTAATTGATTTTGAAGTAGGTAAGAAACCTATGTTTTTGAAAATTTTTGGTTTAGATTTAACAAAAGATTTTCTCCACATTTTCTTTCTTACTTCATTTGCATGTGCCAACTGATTATGATATTCCTGTGATGCTGGTTTAAAATTTTCATAAAGACTATTCTGCTTTGTGTAATCATAAGGTTTCACTAAATCTTTATTCAATTTTGATCTACTCTCTTTTTCAAGAGTCAAGGTCTCTTCCCTATTAAGGACGAATCTGTTTTGCTAGGTAGATGTATCATATAAGGAATCCTCTTACATAATATGGTTGTTCAGATTGCAGCTTTGCTTGTTGGTCATTGATTGGAAAATGTTGCGTCTATGATAAGTGCTTAATTTACACATATCTTTTACCTCTAAAAACGAGCTTTAAATAACAAAACAGACTAAAACTGCCAATTATATGTTTGTTTGCATTTGTATTTGCAGGAAAGGAAGTGGTTATCAACAAAAAGACAGAAAACCAAGCCAAAATGGACCAAAACTGACGTCATGGAAATGGGAAAAAGACTATGCAAAATCAAGGCCAAAGTACCAAAATTGCCCAAGCTCAAGAGTCAATTTATGAAGAATCAGAGTTCAAACGGAGCCGGAACTGAAGAACTACTATTGAATGTAATCTTTTACCCCGCGTGATGGGCCGGGAAAGCCCAATAGTATAATTATGAAGACTGTGAAGACCAAATGGGCCCTCAATCAATTACAACAGCCCATTTGTGTGCAATTGACAAAGACTGTGAAGACTTTGAAGGCCCAATCCTAGCCCAGTTACAGCCAATCTCAGCCATTGTACACACAAAACCCACTTCATAACCTTATTGGGCTTGAAAAAGCCCAATAACCAAACCTGTACCTTATTGGGCCTTAAAAAGCCCAATAACATAAGCCTAAACCTTATTGGGCCCAGACACACTCAATTGGGCCCAATACAAGCCCAAAAGCCCAACAACAAAACCCAAGCCCAACAAAAGCCCACAATCAATTTTTATAAACCTTAGGGACTAGAATTGTCATTTTTAAAATAGGTTTTATAAAAGAAAAATGGTTTAAACAAACACAAGGGCTGAAATTGCAACTTTTCAAAACCCCTTTTATTCTTTTAGTAATAAACAGCAGGGACTGATTTTGCAATTTACCCTAACCTTCTTTATTTCTTTTAGATTAAAAGCCAGGGACCATTTTTGTAATTGTCCAAAACCTCTTTTTAATCTTTTAGTTATAAAAACGGAGGGACCATATGTGTCATTTTCCAAACCTTCATTATAACTAAAAAAGGGTTTAAAGATAGAAATGAAAAGAGAATGAAAGTATGGGGGGCACTCTTGCCTCTTCCCCATACTTTCCTTTTAAACCTGCTAACCACAACTGTACCATAACCACTTACCCGCCAAAACCTTACCACCCTCTCCCCCTGTTTTCACTTCCAAACCACTATCCCAAGTACCTTCCCAGCTCACCCTCACCAATTCCCACCTCCCCATTACCCCTATACCTTTCCAGTTCGACAATCACACAACCCGAAGTCCCCATGAATGGTGAGATGGTGTTCAAGGCATATGGAGGGTTAGGATTGCTTAGGATTACTTTGTACTCTCACAGAAACACATCCCAAGAGCTAGAAGTCTTTGAAGACTTGTATAAAAGAGCCAAGACCAAGCCGAGTCAAACACACCATTTTTTTATGTTTTTAGCTTAATTTTAATTCCAAGTCTTTCTTTTAAGAATTTAAGTGTATTCAGTTTATTTTTTAAGCTTATGTTGTAATACTTTCAGTTTTAAATAAAAGTTAAGAGTGTTTGTGAAAATTACCATTGTCGAAATTTGAAATATGATTTAAGCTGTTTAATTCTGTTTAAATTGTTTAAACATATGTTAAAAGTTATTAAAATTCATTTGTAATCACTTATATCTGCCTACTTTTACCAAAAATCAGTTTACAACTCTTTTTTATAAAATAAGGGGGTGTTTGGATAAGTCCCAAAATGGGTCATATGGGGGTTTCATGAGCTTAGTGGCATACGTAAAACCTATTTATGTGAAATTGTATCTGTAATAACTAGTAGTCATACGATTTGATTATCTTGTTATCCACTAGATCATCGTTTGAACTAAACCTATGAAATCACCAACGTTATGTTGACTGTTTTAAAGCATTTTATTCTCAGTGCATAGCATGATGTTGTTGCTTGAACAATTAAGTCCTATGTGCCGAACCAGTTTTTACCTAGATTTTATCCATGTTTTATCTTAAATACCAATTGTTGAACTTATTTAAGCTTCGCCATGTTGTCTGTTGACCCTTTTAAAAGTTTGATTGTATGGAAAACCTATTAATATTTTAAATTTATCAATGGTGTGTATTTTTCAACGGTACCCTTAAGAGTTCGTTTTCCCCCTTTATGCTTTGTAAGCTCGAAATAGCCATGGGACGTTAAGCCCCTCGTACGCCAAATCGGGAAGGGACCCTTTTGGGTTTGTGACACTCGACAAGGTTAATACTAGGGGTATCATGCACTTAAGGTAAGTGCATGGCAATGGTAGTGGGATAGGTTTTATATGACCGTGTGACCATAATCAAAATTACAGTGTTAAAAATGTGAGGTTAATCCAAAAGCCCTATTCTCAAGCAAATCCTAAACTTACTATGCGGTTCCTCGTGAGTAGCATCACAAAAAACAAGTTCGTAGAAAGTTAATTATACCAGTAACACTCTCACTAAACCTAAAGTAACCAATATCAACGTTCTAGAAAAGGCAACAGAAACCTCCATACACATTCCGTAACGATGGAAAAGATACACACATGATTGCTCACTAGTTCCTTCCTAAACATCGAACAAGCTAAAGGGAAATATTATATCTAATGCGAACCTCACATTTTGGGGTGGAAATTGAAGGGTTATTTTTGTGTTACTCCTAATAAAGTCCTAATCCAGTGTGCTGACGCTCTTAATACTTTGATTTCGTCTGTATGAGTGTCCATAAAAAAATTTTAAACTTGGTCAAAATTCACCACTTATGCTATGTTTTGATATATTACCCATACATTTTTTAGGACAAAGCAAATTGTGAAAATAAAAGAATAGTTTCTAAGGCTTATTTTCCCCTACACTTAAGTTGAACATTGTCCCCCAATGTTCTATAAAGGTACCCGTAAAAACGAATAAAGGGAAAAAACTAACGAGTAAAGAAACCTAGTACTTCCTCTCCCCAGGTTTGCTACAATTCTGAAGAATAAACATGCGATAACTGGTTAAATTGTCATCTAAAAATTGTCCAATGAAACTTCCTAAGAACTTCCAAGCTTCTTCTCATCAAATATAATCTGTAATCAAAGACAAAGACAACTACACCAAGCATAACATTTGAATATACCGATGTACAATATGAATTTAGGGTTTGACTCGATAAACCAGTAAAGATAGGATGAGCAGAATATTCATAATTCAAATTGTTTGCAGTTAAAAACAGAAAGATTACGTATTTTAAATGTTATGCAAGTTTTATATTTCTAAAATAATCAAACTTTAAGTTATCTTGGAACATGGCGACTGACGCCGACAGTGAGAATCACTGAACCCGCACTGGGTGTCTTGGTGACAGGCTTCACATGTAAATCCGTGACGCCGTCTTCCAAATTCTGGGAAAACCAAATTTATGTTTTGATGAAAATTTCCCTACACTTGATTCCATAAGTTAATTCTTATACAATAGCTGCAAATACCTGAGAATAGGCAATTTAATCATATGACTCAAACTGCGCGAAGTAATCTAAACAAATTAATTTTAACATGCTTGAACTTGGTTCAAAAACCGATAGATTCCCTACACTTTAATATTTTCAACAATACATTTTGATATTGAAAAAAAGACTTATGTGTAAAAGACAAAACAAAGCATGATTACAAGACATAGAGTATCTAACATGATAAATAAAATGAAAGTAATTATAACACATGACACTCCTAATTGCGGGAAAAGTAAATATTGGGTTGCCTCCCAAAAATGCATTTTCATTTATTTGGGGACAAAGATCTTCTAAACAAGGGAAAGAATTAAACACCCAGAAATTTCCCGTTCAATAATTTTGCCATTTTGTTATAATTTGATATTTTATGAAGTTTGTTTAATATTTAACGTGTAACTGGAAGTATTCCAGCTTTTATACAGAGAATTCGTCTCCGAGAGCGAACCGGGATGCCTAACGTTGTAGTATTTGGCAATACCAGTTTTTACATTTATGGCAAAATTCAAAATTTCATAATTGTTCGAGATACCATTATTCGTTGTCTGTTTAACTTGCTTTAATCGTTATGGTTTACTTATAACATGAGTTTTTTAACATGTGCAAACTTAGAACTTAAAACAATTTGGGAAGCACTAGCAAAAATAAAATGAAGAATATAGTTGGTCCCCCTTCCCTTGTCTTGTCTCGGCACAAAACAAAACACCCATATCACCCTTTGGTGACAAGTTTGATTTCAAAGATCAATAAGAAGACAAGGCCTTGAATCACATGATTTGTTAAACAAGAATTTAGATGGAGATCAATTGGTCCCCCTCTCCCTTCTTATCTCTTTGTACATTAAACACACACACACCTACATTTAGTTGTGGAAGTAATCTTGGTATTATTTTAACCCACTATACTTCTATTATCTCATTCATAACACACACACACATACTAAAAATTTGGTTTTCTCTCTTCTTCTTGCCTTCTTTTGTTCGAACCACCCAAGACACACACACACACACACACTTTCATAAATTTTCATCTTTGATCAAAATCACTTGAAGATTTATTGAAGGTTTGATCATTTGTATCATCCGGGGTAATAATTAACACCCAATTTGGGTTTGTTCTAAATCTCATTCTTCCTTTCTAATAACCCTCCAACTTTTGAAAGTCTTCAAATTTTTAAATAACTTGTACTTTCATAATTCGACATGCTTGCATACAGGCTAGTTTACAACTTATTTTTGTGAAAACCAAGATTTAAACTACAAAAACCCTAAAAGGGTGTAACTTATGCTTTGAAATATATGTAAAGAATAAAAGAGAAAATTCTTAGTTTTGTGTATCATGTTTTAATTTTCATGTAATAATATATGTGTACTTTTGAGCATATTTATTCGGCTTATATTTGTGGAGCTTATTTTGGAAAGCCGTATTGATTAATATTGAGTTTTTAGGGCTTATATAGTGGATCGGAATTGGGTTTCTGGTAAGCCAGAACAAGAAAAATACATGAAGAAATATTTGTTTTAGCTTAATTTGATTGACTATATTTTATTTACATAATTTTGCTAGCTATTTAGAAAGGTCAAACGATAAACTTATTTCCATAATATTCTTTACATATAGTTTTCAAAGCAAAAGTACACACCTTTTAGGGTATATGTATTTTTTAAAAATCTTGGTTTTCACAAAAATAAGTTGTACAACTAGCATGTAAAGCATCATGAAGAATTATGAAAGAACAAGTATATTTAAAAAATTTGAATACATTACAAAGTTGGAAGGTTTTTAGAAGGAAGAATGAGATTAGAACAAAACACCAAAAGTTGTTTAATTAATACCCGGAATGATAAACAAATGACAAACCTTCAATAAATCTTCAAGTGAATTTGATCAAAGATGAAAAATATATAAAGTGTGTGGTGTGTGTGGGTGTCTTGTGTGGTTCGAAACAAAAGTAGAGAGCAAGAAGAAGAAAAATAAACCAAATTTTTAGTATGTGTTAGTGTGTTATAGAATTGATAATAGAAGTAAGAGTGGTTTAATAATACAAGTATACTTCACACATCTAAATGTGTGTGTGTGTGTGTTTCAGTACCAGAGATAAGAAGGAAGGAGGACCAATTAATCCTCCAATAAAATTCAAGTTATAACCAAAAATCTAGGATTAGTCAATGCTTGTCTTATTGATGTGTGAATTCCAGAACTTGCTCACCAGGGTGATAAGGGTGTTTGTTGTGCCGAACAAGACAAAGGTAAGGTGGGACCAACTAATATTCTTCATTTTATTTTGCTAGTGCTTCCCAATTGATTTAATTTCTAAGTCTTGCATGTAAAAACTCATGTTATAAGTAAACCACGATTAACGCAAGTAACGAAACGAATAATGGTATCTCCGAAAATTATGAAATTTTGAATATTGCCATAAAATGTAAAAACGTGGCTATTGCCAAAATACTTACCAACGTTAGGGCATCCCGTTCGCTCTCGAGACGATTCACAGATAAAAGCTGGAAGTAATCCCAGTTAACGTAATATTAAACAAAACTTCAAAAATTCAAATTACTAAACAGAAATGGCTAAATTATTGAACGGAAATTCTCTGGGTGTTACATTCTTTCCCTGTTAGAAGATCTTTGTCCCCAAATAAAGAAAAGCATTTCTTGGGAGGCAACCCAATATTTACTTTTCCCGCAATTAGGAGTGTCATGTGTATAATTCTTTTCATTTTATTCTATCATGTTCGAACTCTATCTTGTAATCATGCTTTGTATTGTTTTTAACCTCGTCTTAATTTCAATCAAATGTATTTTGAAAATAATAAGTGTAGGGGAATCTATCCGGTTTTTGAACCAAGTTCAAGCATGTTAAATAATTTGTTTAGATTAATTCGCGCAGTTTCGAGTCATATGATTAAATTGCCAAATCTCAGGTTTATGCAGCTATTTGTATAGGAATTAACTTATGGAATCAAGTGTAGGAAATTTTTCATCAAAAACAAAAATTTTGTTTTCACAGAATTTGGAGACGGCGTCACGATTTACATGTGACGCCGTCACCACGACACCAGTGACGGGTTCAGGATTCTCCTGACGGCGTCAGACGCCCATGTCCAGAAAACTTAAAGTTTTGAATTATTTTAGAAAATAAAACTTGCATAACATTTAAAATACGTAATCTTCTGTTATAAACCTGCAAAACCAATGAATTTGAAAATTCTCTCATCCTATCTTTACTGGTTTATCGAGTCAAACCCTAAATTCATATTGTACATCTGTATATCACACATTTTATGCTTGGTGTAGTTGTCTTTGTCTTTGATTACAGATTATATTTGATGAAAGAACTTGGAAGTTTCTATATATGAAGTTTACATTGGACAATTTTAATAGACAATTTAACCAGTTATCGCTATGTTTCTCCTCATCATTGAGCAAACCAGGGAGTACTTAGTTTTCCTTCACACCGTTTTATTTCCCTTTATTCGTTTTACTGGTACCTTATAGAGGAAAAAAAACATTGGGACAATGTTCAACTTAAGTGTACAAGGGGGAAAATAAAGCCTAGAAACATTCCTTCATTACCATTTCTTTGTCCAAAAATGATGGTAATATATCAAAACATAGGCATATTAGGTGATTTTGACCATAATTTAAATTTGTTTCTGACACAGACAACAAAAACAAGTATTAAGAGCGTCTCATGGATAGGAATTATATTAGTAACACAAAAAACCCATCAAATTCCACCCCCAGAAATGTGAGGTTCGCCCTTAGGAAAGTTATACCTTTAGCTTGTTCGAGTTAAGGAGTAGCAATCCAAGGTAGTGTTTATTCCAGCGTGTACGGATGTGTATGCTGGTTTTGTGCCTTATCTAGAACAATTGATAATTGGTATACTTTAGGATTATGAAGTGTAACTGGTAGTATATTAAACTCTAGAACTGGTTTTTGTGATGTAAAAATAAGATAAACATCCCGAAGACCGCATAGTAAGTATTAGGAATTGCTTGCTAAAGGTCATTAGGCAAACCCACATTTTAACCTTTAATTTTTATTATGGTCACAACCGATCATATAACCTATCCCAACACCCTTGCCATGCACATACGCTATATAGCAAGAACCCTCTAGTATAACCCTTCGATTTCACACCCCCAAAAAGGTACCCTCCGAATTTGCGTCCGGGGCCTTAACGTCCAGGGCAATTTCGAGTAGAAGATCATAAGAACACCTCTAAGGGTACGTTTGAAAAAATAAACACCATTGCAAAAATTTAAAATATTAATAAGTTACATCAATCAAAATTTAAAGGTTCAACATACAACATGCGGAAGCTTAAGAATAAGTTCAACAAAAGGTATTTATGATAAACATTGATAAAATTCTGGAAAAAACATGGTCGGCAATAGACTTCCAAAATATTTTCAAGCACAACATCCATGCTAGGCACACTGAAAAAACATCTTAAAACGGCAACATAAACGATGGTGACTTCATAGGTTTAGTTCAAACGATGAATATATTGGATAAAAGATAACACAACGTAAGCAAAAAAAAAAAAACATTAAAAATGATACAAGTATCACCATAAAAAGGTAATACTTGCACTAGCACATGACACTGAAGCTAATAATGAAAGATAAAATGTACAGTGCAATAAGTATTTGCTTGCCCTTACAAGTGACCGACAAAGACCACTAACCATTTCGACATGACATATAGCCGTTAGTCCCAATAGATCTATTTATTCACTCGCGCTCCCTCGACCGGTCATCCGGTCAAGAAATAGACAGTTCATGATAGTTCGGGCAATTGAGGTCTAAACGTTACTTAGGCAACACGTAAATAGGGAAATCTCACGTATAGTACTTGTGTCCAGTTTTAAAAACAAGCAATGTTTCTCACCCCAAGTATAAAATATTTATTCAAAACAAGTAAAAGAGTAGGGCTATGAACTCACCTTGATTTGGTGAATTGAGGTAGTGAATAGTCTAGAAATAATTCACTTGGTAACGAACGACGATATATGAAAGCAACCTATGAAATGGACGTTTGATTTAATATCAGATCGAAGTGAATTTATGGAAAATGCATAAGTGTATACTAGTGTACTTTTGTTAATATATTCCCAAAAAGAATTAACGGTTGTGATCGTGTAGTAATAAAATATTTCCGTAAGTAAAAGAGTAGAAATAATATGTGTTTTAATATTACATAGATATATAAACGTCTAAATAAAAATATATTTTATATATATTTTATATATAATATTGTTCGTTACTTAATTTAAATTCTCGTATCTCATTTTATCATGTACGTTTTCTAGTATTTACTAAGTATAGTTATTTATAAAAATTTCGGCATGACCCGTTCGTGTTTACATCGGCATGACCCGTTCGTGTTTACACGTTTTTCCAAAGTCGTAGACTTTATTTAAAGCCATTTTTCAAACCACTTTCAATCCACTTTTCATAATTACAAATTTATACATTCATCAAATCCATTATTATTTGCAACATCCAACGTTTAAAAATAAATTAAACGTAACGCATCTAAATCGTATACTATTAAATAAGCTATTCGCGAACTTATCCAATAAGCTACACCGTAGCTTTACGCCTCCTTTCCTTCTCTTTTTTTTCAGACACGTCCAATGGTCAAATATGTTAAACGCTATGCGTCTAAGTCGTACACTATTAATTAAGCTATTCATGAACTTATCAATATGCTACACTTAGCTTTATGCTTGTATGTATTGTAATTTATGTTGGGGCCTTGGGCACGTTAAGTACCAAATAGTAGTTTAAACTTATCGATATTAGTTCGATAAGCAAAACATTAATATAATAAAACACGCGACTTAATATTTAAAGCTTTTAATAATGCTTAATCAATAAGGTCAAACCATATATGTCGAACACATAGTCAAGAATAGCTCATGGCGTTGGTCTTGAGTGGGACACAGCTAAAAGCCCAAGCAAAACATATTCGGGCTTATTTATTAAGCCGCATAAGTTTACCATTTGTCTTTCAGATAAGTCTAGAAAAATAAGCATAAACAATCACTTCTTCTTTCTTTCCTTATGGGGTCTTGAACATGTATAAGACCCATTTAAGCTCAAAATAATCAAATAAGCTTTTCCAAAAGCTTATTAACATAAGTCGAATACAATAAGCTATAGCATACCATTTTTATTACACGAAAATAACCATGACCACAAAACTATACTTTCTATATTTTCTTTTATATTTCGAACTATGGCATAACCTTTTAAGGTTTATGTAGTTTTAAAATTTTATTTTCACAAAATAAGTTTATACAACTAGTATGTATGCATCAAGATGATTAGGAATGTAACAAGTTATTGGAAGATTTAAAGACTTACAAGGATGAGGTTTTTAGAACGGATGAAACAAGGACTAAAAACAACCCTAATGTTGTTTAACAAATATCCGAATGATACAAAATAAATCAAAACCTTAACAATCGTCAAGAGTTTTTGATCAAAGATGGAAAAATTTTATGGTATTTATATATGTGTGTATGTTATTTCATGGACTAGAAAGAACAAGAGATATAAGAAATCAAAATGCTATGTGTGTGTGTGATTTGAAATAATAATGAGATGTAAATGGCTATATATGGACAATTGACCTTCACACACTAAAGAGTGTGTGTTGTATGGTGTTTTGTGTAATAGGACAAAGAGGGGAGAGGGGACTAAAATGATCTCCCAATCACAATTAAGCAAGGACAAATGCTAGTTGTTAACTTGTCTTATTGTTTTTGAAATTTAACTTGACCTCCAAGGTTCACATAGGGTGTTTGTTTGGATGAATAAGACAAGAGGGGGGGGGGGGCAATATGGTTTTTAATATTTTAAGATGCTAGTGCTCTTTGTTTGATTTAATTTCTAAGCCTTCCATGCATATGCTTATATTTGGATAAATCGCACATTCACGTAGTACAAAACGAGTAACGGTATCACCAAAAATTATGAAATTTTAAATATTGCCTTAAAATATAAAAACATGATTATTGCCAAAATACTACAACGCTTGGTGTCCCGGTTCACTCCCGGTGACAATTCTCAGATAAAAAGCGGGAAAACTTCCCGATTAAACGTAAAAGTTAAACGAAACTTTAAAAATTCAAATTAGCGACCGGTAACGGCTAAAATATTGAACGGAAATTTGTGGGGTGTCACACTAGTATATATTTTCCGTTCTTTTAATTACGAGGTCTAGAAAGTTGTGTCGTAAATTGCTTTTAAAGAGTAGGTTAAATGCCCCTAATATTGCTATTGTCTAGGTAGAAAAGCCCATTTGCTTGAAGACAAGCAAATCCCAAGTGTAGGGGTATTTGATGAGGTGTCATTTTATATACTTTTTCGGGGTCATTTAACCCCTAAATCATGCAAATATGCCCAGATTATGTGCTTAATCGTTTGTTTTCATGTTTTTAGCACTTGGATGGCTTTTAGAGGAAATACACATGACTTGGGGCTCAATTAGAGAAGAAACATACAAGACCACGACTCTACACCAACTATCTTGAAGAAAATCTCACAGACCGTGAATGGCATCGCAAACCATACGCGACGGCGTCACATCACTCAATAGACGGCATCATGGATTTCTAAATGGCGTAGAATGTAGCTGACTTAAAGAAACCCTGATAAGATTCTACGAGCGATGGCATTCAGGGATCCATACGTGACGCCGTCGCGCCTATTTTCCTATATATACAAATCTATTTTTAGGGTTTTTAAGGGTGTAACTTTTGGGAGACGAACCATAGTTTTAGAGCGACTTTTGCAGCTTTGGGCTTGTTTTTTAGGTGTCAAAACCCTCTTGTAACAGCCCTCAACTGCATGATTTAATCAAGTGAAGTTCATTTATCCCTTATCACTTAATATGTCTATGTGTTTTGTGATAGATTCTTGTTCTTCTTCTTTATTTACCATGCAAGGCTAGATCTATTAGTATTTACTTATGATTGCATGAAACTTAGTTTGTAGATCCTTTTATGTTGCTTCTTGTGATGGATGTGCGCGTTAGGCTTTGGAAATTTGCCATATAGATATTAAATTGCATAGGACGTTTGGGAAACACGAGTGTGTAGAAAAGGATATTGTTGGGTTTAAAGACATCATGGATTCTTAGAATGTTAACTATGCTCAGGTACATAATGGAATTTATGCTAATGGTTAGTAGTGGTAGTATAATGTTTTCATACTAGGTTACTAATTTGTTAGTATAAATTAGTACTGTTAGCATAAGTTACTGCTGTTTGTTGAATGTTAAGACTGCTCAGTGTTGAAGACTAAAATATAAAGCTAAGTAGTTAGTGCTGTAGTAGTTAAAAGTTAAGACTGCTAGTTACAAGTTTTCTACTGTTAGTGTATATAGTATTGCTGTACTAATGTTCTCCTGATTTTGTTTTTAGTGCTGCTGGTGAAAGGATTATCACTGTTTGAAGACTTTCTACGTCAAGAGATTAAAGACAGACTTAAAGAGTAAAGTTTGTTTGGAGAACCAAGAATACGTTATGAAGATAGTGTGAGATATTTATTGTACAAGGATATACATAATGTATTTATTTTGGAAGTTTATGTTTATGTTTAAAAAGATTGAGATATCTTAGGAATTATATTGTAAGCGACTAGGACTCCTTAGGTCTATAATAGATGGCTCTAGGGCATTAGTTGACATATCACAAAACACGCAGACGTATCATTATCAGTTTTCATAGTTGTCAAATTCGATTAAGAAAAGCTTCAAGGTTTGTAACCCTAGTACTAAGTTAAGAGTACTCGTATTATTGATCTAATAATATTGGAGCGTTTAGTTATATCTTTGTTGTTCAAGATTACTGTTTCATTGATTTTACTTCTAGAGTATTAAGGTGTAGATTCCACATACACTTTAATATACATACAAAGTTTTTACAACAAGTTATTTTGGATTTATCCAAGGTAATTTAACCTTAGACAACCTAAGGAATCGATCTAGGTTTAGGATCAACAAGTGGTATCAGAGCCTTTCTTTGAGAATCTTTGATCTAGAAGACATGGAGCTTGAATCTACAAATAGTGGTTCTAATGCAAAGCTTCCCATACTCAAATTAGGGGAATATGAGATGTGGGCTATAAGGATTAAGCAGTACTTCCAGATCCAAGACTATGCACTCTGGGAAGTGATAGAAAATGGTGATTTTAGGGTTTTTGCGACACTTTAAAGCGTCGTCTGGATACTTAGTGAAAACTATTATTATTTTTGTTTGAAGTCGTGTTGGTGAAAACTAGGGTTTTTCATAAAACCTTAATCTGGTCATGAAGATTCATTCGTCCTTGGTTCCAAGAAGTAGCAAGTACGATTAGTTTGTGAACAAAAGAATAAGGCAGCAAACCCCAAAACCAACAACCCCATGGTTTTGATCTTGATTGAGTATGTACTACTCACATTAAAGTGCTTGGGCTTGAAGGTATGGTAGGCTATATGTACATGTTTCTGTGTCAATGAAGATAAGAAAAGGTAATACTTTAAAAAAAAATAAAAATTGCCTATGAACCACTTTAGTACTGCTAATAAGAAGTTATAATGCAGTATAAATTTAATATCTGCTTCGTTGAAAAGTTATACTGCCAGTTGGATATTTGTAAGCGCTAAGCTTACAAGTTATACGGATGCTAGTGGAACTCAATACTGCCAATGCCAACTTAATGTGCTACAAGAAATACGACTTATATACTGTTTGGGATAGCAAAGGTATACTTAATGCTGCCAACATGAAGGTTAATACTGCTAGAGCATAAAAAGAGTTAATACTACTAGCCTTATCAGTTAATGCTGCTAGAGTATTTTTAAGCAGTTAATGCTGCCAGGCTTATTTCATGTGTTTGTACTACTAGCATTAAAAAGCAGTTTGGTTAATACTGCTTGGACTTTATGGATTTAATACTGCTAGCTTTATCAATTATTGGATTGACACTTCACATGGTTTGGATGCTAGATACACAAGGGATGCTTCGTTTAAGGGGAAGCTAACAGGTTATGATTTTAAATGTTCTTAAACGTTTAAAAGGGTCGTATTTTATTGGATTAATTGATTACGGAGTTTATTCGGTATTTCTTATTTGCGATTGAAGTAAGTTTCACGAAGGCGTTTATTCATTTCATTATCGAGATTCCTTCTATCGATTGATGACTTGCTTGAACATTTACGGTTTATGATTGAGACTTGGTTTATCTAGTTTCCAAAGGTAAAGGGGTGGTTGGTTGAGGACCTGGTTAACTATCACTTAAAAGAGTTACGTTGTAGTGCTCAGTGTCATATGAAGAACTCGATGTGGATAAATTCAAGAGGTGATGTACATCGTATACTTTTGGCTTGGGTATAGAGTACTTATTGGTTTTACACCGTTCTTCAATCTACAATAATGCAAGCTTAAATAACAAATTTGGGGGATTTTACTTCAGTTTCAAGTTTGGTACTTTCATTTTTAGGTTTTTCTCAATCGTTTTTGCTTGTTATTGATTAATTTAGCTTTCTACACTCCCAAATCATTACTCTCATTCAAACTCTAATCTTCCGACTATATCGATTCTCCAGCACAGCCTCGTTGGGGATAAACGACCCGGGGATATTCTATACTACTCCTCGGTTTCATTGATTGTTTTTAGATTATACTTATTATATATATATTTTATTATATATATTATATATATAGTTTAGAACTCCAATCAGTGTAATATTGGTTCGTAGTTGTGAAGATCAAAGTTGTATACTTTAGTCCCCTATTTGATTATGACAAAAAGGGGAAGAAGATTTACAAAGAAGATGTGCAACTTATAGAGCCTTGGTGGAATGATCCTTCTTCTTTCATATATATTAGCTTCAGGGGAAGTTTGTGCTTATATGGTTTTGTCATTATCAACTAGGGAAAGATTGTTGGAAATTATATTTGAGTTGATAAGATAAAACATATGAAAGATGAAGGACTTAAAAGGCAAAGGAAAAATTCTTCAAAAGATG